>VMDO01009813.1:0-75023 GCA_007922755.1 Pedetes capensis
AAAAAAAAAAAAAAAAAAAAAATCACAAAACAAAACAAAACAAAACTCTCAAAGAGTTGTGCAGCCATCCCAATGATGTAAGTATAGGACATTTTCACTACCCCCAAGAGAAATTTAATAACCATTACCAGTCACTCCCCATTCTCATCCTTCTCTCCATGGCCCTAGATAACCACCTACCTACCTTCTGTCTCTCTATACATGTGGCTCCTCTGGACATTTCATATAAATGGAGTCACATGATATCTGTTTGGTGTTGACTAACTTATTCCACTGAGCACAATGTCTCCAAAGCTTACCCACGCTATAGTGTGCATAGCAGGTAGCAGCACATTGTTCCTTTTCAATGGATGTATAATATCTCAAAGCTAATGATGCTGACCATCTTTTCATGTCCTTATTGTTGTTGGGTTTTCTTTGTTTTGCTTTTTGTTTGTTTGTTTGTTTGTTTTGCTGTACTGGGGGTTGAACCCAGGGCCTTGCACTTGCATGCTCTGCAAGTGCTGGACCACTGAGCTGCACCCTCAGCCCATTTTCTTACTTTTTTGAGACACTGTTTCACTAAGTTACGCAGACTGCCTCTGGTATCGAACTTGTGATCCTCCCACCTCCACCTCCCAAGCCACTGGAATTACAGGCATGTGCCACTGCCCCGGGTCTTACTGGCTATTTTTATATCTTCTTTGGAGAAATATCTCACCTTATTCATATCATACAACATGCAAAAAATTAAGAGATTCTCTGTCAGGAGAGAGAAAAGTAAGAAAAACCTGCTAATACCTCAGAAAGAGCAACAGGTCAGAGTGCTCAGTTCCACCCAGGGCCCTGTGAAGAGCTTAGGTAAGGACTGACCACGAACCCCCTTGGCCATCTCAGCAGTCACCAAATACATATGGGAGGATCTACAGAAATCCTACCAAGGCGGCTTCTGCCCAATGGAAGGAGGCCCCATGACATGCACAGGATTCCCATAGAGTCTTAGGAATTTGGTGTCTGCAGAAACTGCCAGTTTGGACTGAGGAAAACAGACAGTGTAAGACAAGAGCAAGCTACAGGACCCTCCAATTACTCAAGCAAAAACAGGCTGATGAAACCACTCAGCCGCCACCTCATGCTGCCGTCCCTGAAGGGCAACTCCACCCCTGAGGGCCCCAGAACATTATTGCCAAGGTTTGCAACCTAACAAAGTTTCCCCCAGCTGGGTGCGGTGCCGCACGCCTGTAATCCCAGCAGCTTGGGAGGCAGAGGCAGGAGGATCGCAAGTTCAAGACCAGAGGCAGTCTGTGTAATTTAGCGAGACCCTGTCTCTAAAAGTAAAATAAAAATGGGGCTGGGGGTGCAGCTCAGTGGTCCAGCACTTGCAAAGCATGCAGGCACAAAACTCTGGGTTCAATCCGAGTACAGAAAAAAAAAAAAAAAAAAAGAAAGAAAGAAAGAAAGAAAAAAAAAAGAAAAGAAAAAGAATGTTTCCCCAACTAAATTCAGAAGTTGCCTGGACCCCTAGTTCCCGTTTCCTTTAGCCTTTCCCCCTTTTGAACAACAGCGTCTCAGCTTTCACCCTGTCTGTCCCATTCTCGTGTTGTAGGAGATGACACTTGTCCCTCTTTCTTTGTTTTGTTTTTACAGTACTGGTGTGTTGAACCCAGAGCCTTGCACGTTCTAGGCAACTGCTCTACCACCGAGCTGCACCTCAGCCCCCCTTTCATTTTTTATCTTAAGAGAGGGTCTCGCCACGTTGTGCAGGCTGCCTCTGGCCTCAAATTCGTGATCCTCCTGCCTCAGCCTCTCCAGTCGCTGGGATGACAGGTGGGCCTGAGCTGACGCTAAGTTCTTTAGAATTCCTAGATCTATAGTCGTGATGCAGTGTGCCCCAGGATGGAGCGCACCCCAAATAAAACCTCTGACTTCCTTAGAGGACTTCAAGAGGAAGCCTGAGTCCGCTGAGCTGATGATATTTTGGATTTTGAGCTGGTACTGTAAAAGGTCCAGATTCCTGGGGGCTTTGGGATGGAATGAATGTACTTTGTATGTGGGATGGATACTACTCTTTGGGGGCAAGAGGATAGGCTGTGTTAATACCTAATGCCCCACCAAACGTGTCCATGTGCATTGCTTTTACGGAATGAATAATGTCCCCTCCAAAACTCATATGCTAGAACACTAAACTCCAACATTATTAATTTGGAGATAGGACCTTTGTTGTTGTTGTTGTTGTTGTTGTTGTTGTTGTTAGGTGCCATCAAGTCGTGTCCGACTCATAGAGACCCTCATAGGGTTTTCAATGGCTGACTGTTTCAGGATTGCCTTGGGAGTGCATTGCCACGTCCTTTTCCCATTTTGCAGTGCTGGGAATTGAACTCTGGACCTCAGAGACTACAGAGCAGTGCTCTACCAACTGAGCTAAATCACAGCCCCTAGGACCTTTAAGGAATAAAATAAAATGGGGGCAGAAAGTGAGTGGCTTCTTCATGCCAAGTAGAAAAAAATCTAACAGAATTACAAAGAAAACAGATTGCTTAATAAAGTCGTGGTCTAGACACCAGGAAGTTAATTATCGTTATTGATGGATTTTAAGAAATTAAAATCCATTTGACCTAAATGCCTGAAAACAAATTGTGTAATGATACGGCATTACGATTTTTACTCTGTATAGTTCCACCCACATTTTCCGATTCTACAACAGAAATATCTAAGCATAAAATATCGTTATATGTTTTCTATTTACGAAATAGATCGACATTATTTTACGAGAGATTTTATAGGAGTGCGAGAATGGATACTCCCCACAGCTGGGATACAGCATAAGAAGTAGGGTGTGGGTTGTGAAGAAGGTCTATCTGGCCTGCAAACTTCCCATTTTACCTAGTGAGGAGGTGAGAAATGCATTTAAGATCAACAGAACAGAAAATTTATATGTAGAACAGTTTGACATATTATGATAAAATAAGTCTATAGAGGACCTCAAATAACTTTGTAGGTTTTATAAGTCAGGGTAAAGAAAAGGAAATGGAAATGGAAGTGAGCTAGCTTTTTGATTTTCAGAGTTGGCAGTCTGTGAACAATGTAAATATAATATGAAGAATTATACGAGTAAATACCAGAAGAATGAAAATCAGAAGTGGCTGAAAAATGATGAAATCTACAACCTGGTTGTAGAATTGACAATAGGAGAGAAAGATTATTACTATTTTGATTTTCACTGGTTAACTTAATGTCCTTTTCTACTGTTTTTCTATTTATGAGCATTACTTGTATATAACTTTCTCTTGTCTTGTAACTGTCTGTTTTCTTCAGTCCAAACTGACAAAGTTTCTGCAGACACACTGAAAAATTTCATATTCTGGTCATAAGCACACACTCACACCCAAGTTCAGAGCCTGGGACAGTGTGTGCCCAAATGAGGTCTCAACACCAAGGTCAGCCAGCTTCACCTTCCCGGTGACTCTACAGTTTGAAGCACAAACAGAAGCGACAAATTCCCAGGCAGGTGACCAATTCCTGGGCAGTCCTGATGAGGGTTGGCATGTTAAGACCCAAATCTATGTGCCACCTACCAAAACCAGACATACACATGTTAAGGGGTAATGGGGCTGGGATTTAGCTCAGTTGGTAGAACACTGCTCTGCAGTCTCTGAGGTCCCGAGTTCGATTCCCAGCACCCCGAAAATGGGAGAAGGACCTGGCAATCCACTACCAAGGCAATCCTGAAACAGTCAGCCATTGAAAACCCTATGAGGGTCGCTATGAGTCGGACACGACTCGACAGCACCTAACAACAGTCCTGAGACTGCACCTAACAACAACAACAATAATCAAAGAAAGCGATAAATGATAGAACCTGGGAGTTTTCCCTTACAGTCTTCATGTCTTTTATTCAATTCAGCGAGCGCAGGATGGCTTTGCTCCCTGAGGGGGACTCCTAAAGTGGAGAGAAAGAACTGGAGTGGTATGGTAGCTCAGACATGCCCCCCAAAATATCCGCATTCGTATCTCTGGAACCCGTGAATATTGCTACTATGTGAGGTGGAGGATTATCCTGAATCATCCAGAGTCCCTAAGTGCAACGACCCTTATCGGGTTTTCAATGGCTGACTGTTTTGGGATTGCTTCAGGAGTGGGTTGCCACGTCCTTCTCCCGTTTCTGTGGTGCTGGGAATCAAACTCGGGACCCCAGAGACTGCAGAGCAGTGCTCTACCAACTGAGCTAAATCCCAGCCTGAATTGAATAAAAGACATGACGGACGAATTAAAGGGAAAAGTCCACGGTTCTATCATTTATCACTTTCTTTGATTTTTAGAGATTTTAATATCTCACTTGAAAGCACAGTGTTCATTCAGAGAAGATCTGAGGCTCAAGGAAAATGAAACAGTAATGTAAGGAGGTCCATGTACACTGCTTCCACTGAACAACAGCTGCTGGGTCAAGTGGGGCCCACTGTGAGTTCTGTCTCCACAAGAGAGACCCGGAGTTTTATCCTGGTCCCCTTTCCTGCCTGGTTTGTTTTGGACCACTTCTGTCCAGTTCTCTGATTTTATTATGGCCCTGACTCTGAACTGGACTCAACTTAGACTCCTACATTGTTGCCTTTGGCTCCTCGCAGGCCTGATTAGTCACTAAACCAGCAACCAATGCATGAGAAAGGCCCTGGTGATGGATGGTCTCAAACTCTTTCAAATGTACTTGAAACTGGCCAAGAGGCTCCCATCTGAACCAGCCAACCGACTCTAGAGAAACCAGGGTGCCATCGGTCTGATTCATGCCATGGTGTTTTCAGTCACATCCTATGGTTGTGAAAGCTACACACTGAACAAGGGAGACAGGAGAAGAATTGATGCTTTTGAATTATGGTTCTGGAGACATCTATTGAATATACCATAGACTGCCAAAAGAACCAATAGATCTGTCCTAGAAGAAGTGCAACCAGAGTGCTCCTTGGAAGCAAGAATGGCCAGACTGCATCTTACATATTTCGTACATGTAGTCAGAAGAGACCAATCCCTAGAGAAAGACATCATGTTTGGGAGAGTAGCAGGTCAATGCAAAAAGGAAAACCCTCCACCAGATGGATTGACATAGTGTCTGCAACAATGGGCTTAAATATAAATAAGATCATGTGCCTGGCACAGAATCGGGAAGTGTTTCAATCTGCTGTACATAGGGTTGCTATGAGTCGGACTCAACTCGACAGCACCTAACAACAACAACAACAACAACAACAATATACAACTGTGCCTGTAGCTATAGCCCTGTGGCATCCAATCCCGTCAGATCTCCAAAGCTAAGCAAGGTCAGGTCTGGTTAGTACCTGGATGGGAGACCGCCTGGGGAACACCAGATACTGTAGGCTTGGGAGAAGGACCCGGCAACCCACTCCCAAAAAACAACCGGCCATTGAAAACCCTATGAATAGCAGAGAAGCACTGACAACACTGTTTCGTCTGTTGAAGGTAGGGTCGCTGTGAGTCAGATACCAACTCGACGGCACCTGACAACAACAACATACAACTGTGTCTTTAAAATAGGATGAATAACGGAGCAGTGCGTGAAAGGTGCCCTTTCTGGGTACATACGCAGCTGTATTCACCTTGTCTTGTGGCCTTAATGCACACATGAATAAGCATCTATTGTCATCCTTTAGGAAAACAGCCCTTTAGTGCGAGGACCCCATAAATAAGCAAGACGCACCAAACAATCCTTCTAGAATTAATGAGAGAGAGCCAGAAAAGGCTGTTAGGATATTCCCAGGGACCCGCTTGTCAGCACTTAGGAAGTCTGTGACTTATTAGCAGTATAAACTGATCCCATCTTTTATGAGACCATAAGAATGCCTTTTTAGATTTGCTTCAGTTTAAAGAATGATTCATATGAACTGCTCAAGTTCAAGGAATGTAGGCCACATTCCCCGAGTACTTCACACATCAAGGGATCTTGGTTGGATGGTGGATGCTGTGGGCTGCCCCCCAGGAGCCACTGCCTCTCTGCCTTCTTCCGACTCTGCAAAGCCTGACACTTAACCCTGATGGCGACTGTTTCCAGGCACTATGGATTCAGCAAAGAAGCTGTCTCCGGGCAGGTTCGAGGGACCTGCTTTCCTCCATGGTGGAGCAAGGGAGACACACCAGGTTTTCTGTGTCCCTCTGTCCTGCCTGTGTGGGCGCAGGGCACCTGATGCCGCTGTGGCCACTTGGCCGATATGCTGAGGAGGGAGCAGAGAAGGCAGAGATCACCTGGCGGCCTGTGTCCTGAGCCACTCCGCCAGCCAAGGTCCCATCTATGGAACGATACGGGCCCCTGCATCTTCAACAACTCTGGCAGCTGTTATGGTACTTGCAGACAGAAATAGTCGAACTGTCACACCTGGGTTTTGGAGAAATGCTCAACTGGGTGCCTGAGATAGCCCATGCGTGAGGTGAGCAGATCCACGGACTTTCTGGGCCTCACCCAGCAGTTGTGTATTCAGGTTTGCTCTTTACCGCCCCCCCGCGCCCCCCAGGGAGAAGATGACCTAAAGTTGCCATCAGATCTTGAAAAGGGTCACGACACAGAAGCAGAGGCAACAGGAGCAATTATAGCCTCATCCTGAACCCAGAGCCCAGCATCCCAGCTGGTACCAGATCCTCCCTTTGCCTAACTTCCAGCCACTCACTGTGCCCCTCTATGCCTTCCAGGTCAGGCCACCCTCAGTCCAGCAAGCGTAGGTGGTCACTATCTCCACGCAGGGTGGCTGCCCTCTTGGATTTCCTTCTCTCTCTACTGGATCTGTCTTTCAGCATCTCTAACTGCCTGACCTCCACAAAGCCTTGGTGAATGCTTCCTGTCGTCTCCCATCTCTGCCGTTCCCTGGACCATCGTAATAAGTACCGCCCGCAGCGCTCGGTCGCCTGAGCATTAACAAAGGAATTATTGGCAGAAATAACAAGAACAGCAGTAGCAGTAGCGGCAGCCCAAACAAATCTGTGTTCCAGGACTAGGGTAGACACCACCCACCCCCTCGGTCAGCTGGCAGATGGGTGTGAACGGGACCAAAGGAACCCAGGAACACAGCGCAGACAGCCGCACGCAAGTGATCAACACCAGGGACTCACGCCAGACACGTGCTTCCCCTGACAAGATGCTAGGACTGCAGTCCCTGACGATAGTGAAATGTCACAAGATTGGATTTGGGAGATGTGTGCACGCCGGAGGGGGAAGAGAGACAAATCCAGAAAATATTGGGCCAGCTGCCTCTTTCTACAAGACTAAGCGCTATAAATAATTCCTTACTCGGTATGGTACATACAGATGATCGCAAATTACTGAGGGACTATTATGTGGGACGCTCATGGCACCAAGGGCTGGGATTTAGCTCAGTTGGTAGAGCGCTGCACTGCAGTCTCTGAAGTCCCGAGTTCAATTCCCAGCACTGCAAAATGGGAGAAGGACCTGGCAATCCACTCCCAAGGCAATCCAGAAACAGTCTGCCATTGAAAACCCTATGAGGGTCGCTATGAGTCGGATACCAACTCGACGGCACCTAACAACAACAACGAGGTCACAACCCAATGTAGGGTGCAAGCTGGGCACAGGGCAGACCAAAACACAACAATGAATCTCAAAAAGACGCTGAACTGAAGAAGTAGGTACAGAAGTATGATTATATCAGCAGTGTAAATGGAACACATAAACACCTTGCAAAACTATTCACAGATACCAGATATGAGGTCACTTGGGGAGCTGGCTACATTCCGTTGCCCAGTATGGATGCTGATTACGGGGTCTTCAGTTTGAAGATTCATCTGGCAGTGTAATGGTCACACATATTTATACTCACATACTTCCTAATGTGATATAGAATGTGTATCCTATATGTATGTTGTTGTGAAGTGCTGACTCATAGTGACCCTCATAGGGTTTTCAATGGCTGATTGTTTCAGGACTGTCCCGGGAGTGGACTGCCACATCCTTCTCCCAATTTTGTGGTGCTGTGGATCAAACCTTGGTCCTCAGAAAGTGCAGAGCAGCGCTCTACCAAAATGGCTTGTTATTGTTAGGTGTCGAGTCAGTGTCTGACACACAACAGGCGAAACACTATTGTCAGTGCTTCTCTGCTGTTCGTAGGGTTTTCCATGGCTGATTGTTTTTTGGGAGTGCATTACTGGGTCCCTCTCCCAAGCCTACAGGACCTGGTGTTCCCAGGCGGTCTCCCATCCAAGTACTAACCAGGCTCAACTCTGCTTAGCTTCTGAGATCTGACGGGATCGCATGCCACGGTGGTACGGCTGCAGGCTGCCAACTGGTACTCTTCAATAAAACATTTCAAAATAATTTCTTCCAGAATTTTAAAAGGATAAGGTAGGGGTTAGCAATGTAGTCAGAGACAATGCACCTAACTGAAAGCGTGATAATATTTCAATTCCATGAAAAGAATCTGAATGTGGCTTCTGACTCAAAACACAAGTGAGTCTTCAGTTCTGATAAGCCGTGCCTGGCCTTCGAAAGCCTACCTTTAATATGACTTTCAAATACCCATGGCTTCTGTTTACACACCACCTGAGTGTGTTTTAGTGCTTTTCCTCACAAGAAACTGTGTCTTTGGACCAGAAATCTATACAAGTCACACATCAGAGATGTTCTGATGCAAATGCGATCCTGTGGGTTTTCAGCCCCCAGCAGCAATGACTGTCATTTTCCTCCAAATGCAGGAATTGCAGCTGCCCCCAAATGGCACACACCGTGTGATCTACTGCAGATAGATATTTAATATCAGAAAGTGAAAAAGTTAACTTTGCATCTATTATTCCAAAGAGAAATTTAGAAAAGATCAGAGACCAGCAAGGGAGAAATGAATGTCGGAATTGAAAAGGACGCGTTCTCATTTGGTGAATCTCTTTGGAGCTAAGATTAGCTTAAACACTTTGAATTTGATTTCTCAGACATAAATTGCGCCTAACTGGTGATAATTAGACTGCACTATGGAACAAGGAGCCTTGTTGTGGAGGAGGATGCTGTAAGACCCTTCCAGACCCGAGTCACGCAAAGGGCATCTTGGCAAGCTGGGGAGGGGCCCAGGCGAGCTCGGAAACAGGGGCCCAGAGATACTGAACCGAATGTGGGCAGAATGGAGTTCTGGGCTAAGTGGAAAGCAGGTACCTTACACTGTTTCCAGAAACTCTAGTTCCCAGAAACTCTGTTGTTTCCCTAACAATATCTAGGGGCTGAGAGTTAGCTCAGTTGGTAGAGCACTGCCCTGCAATCTCTGAGGTCCTGGGTTCGATTCCCAGCACCACAAAAATGGGAGGAGGATGTGGCAATCCACTCCCAAGGCAATCCTGAAACAATCAGCCATTGAAACTCTATGAGGGTCGCTATGAGTTGGACACAACTTGAGGGCACCTAACAACAACAATTATTTCTAACTCAATCTATCAAAAGCTGTAGCCATAGCCTTGTGGCATCCGATCCCTTCAGATCTCGGATGCTAAGCACGGTCAGGCCTGGTTAGTACTTGGATGGGAGACCACCTGGGAACACCAGGTGCTGTAGGCTTGGGAGAAGGACCTGGCAACCCACTCCCAAAAATCAATCTGCCATTGAAAACCCTATGAACAGCAGAGAAGCACTGACAATAGTGTTTCACCTGTTGTACAGAGGGTCGCTATGAGTTGGATACCAACTCCACGGCACCTAACAAGAACAATCTATCAAAACGGAGGCAGTGCTGGAGGAGGGCAGGAGCCCAGTGCTGTGGGAATGCACCCACAGCCATGTGCAAATATCTCCAGAGTGTTACTGTGACCACAGGGCCTCTCATCAAGAGGAAAACGTGGCGGTGCCTCTACTGCTTGTACGCCAATGTCCTCTTCTGCCAGGCCAATGCATTGGTCATCCACTCGGCTGGACAGGGCTCAGCCACACCTTACCTCGTTGCTTCCTTTTTCTAGATAAACGATGCTGTGGAATTCTCCTTGTTATAAGTAAGCTTCTTGGAGAACAATCCTGTCTTCTCTTTCCACATTTCGTCCAGCACTGAGCACCGTATTCTCAGTCCCTAACAGGGGATCATTAATGCTAGATCACTGATGTGGGTAGGCTCTCTGGGGTGGCATGGGGACGCACTGAATCTTAGGGAATTTGAGAAAGCTCAAGGGCTGGTACGGGCTGCGATTTAGCTCAGTTGGTAGAGCGCCACTCTGCAGTCTCTGAGGTCTTGAGTTCGATTCCCAGCACCACAAAATGGGAGAAGGATGTGGTAACCCACTCCCAAGGAAATCCCAAAACAGTCAGCCATTGAAAACCCTATAAGGATCACTATGAGTCGGACATGACTTGATGGCACCTAACAACAACAATAATTTCTAGAGGGCTGAGATTTAGCTCAGTTGGTAGAGCGCAGCTTTGCAATCTCTGAGGTCTTGGGTTCTATTCCCAGCATCACAAAAATGGGAGAAGGACCTGGCAACCCACTCCTGAGGCAATCTTGAAACAATCAGCCATTGAAATCCCTATGAGGGGTGCTATGAGCTGGACGTGACTTGAGGGCAACTAACAACAACAACAATTTCTAACTCAATCTATCAAAATGGAGGCAGCGCTGGGGCGGAAGCCCAGCGCTGTGGGAATGCACCCACAGCCATGTGCAATGTTTCCAGAGTGACCACAAGGCCTCCCATCAAGAGGAAAACGGGACCACTCCTCAGGTGGGCGCCTCTCCTGCTTGTAAGGCAATGTCCTCCTCTGCCAGGCCAACGCTTCTGTCATCCACTCCACTAGACAGGGCTCAGCCACACCCTGCCTCGTGGCTTTGTTCTGCTAGGTAATTATGATGCTGTGGAATTCTCCTTGCTGCGAGCTTCTTGGAGAACAATCCTGTCTTCTCTTTCCACATTTTGTCCAGCACTGGGCACCATGTTCTCAATCCCTAACAGGGGATCATTAATGCTCAATCACTAAAGTTGGGTAGGCTCTGTGGGGTGGCTTGGGGGCGTGCTGCATATTAGGGAATTTGAGAAAGCTCCAGGGCTAGTATGGGCTGGGATTTAGCTCAGTTGGTAGAGTGCTGCTCTGCAGTCTCTGAGGTCCCAAGTTCGATTCCCAGCACCGCAAAACGGAAGAAGGACATGGCAACCCACTCCCTAGGCAATCCTGAAACAATCAGCCATTGAAAACCCCATGAGGGTCGCTATGAGTCAAACTCGACTGGACGGCACCTAACAACAACACCACCAAGGCTAGTGCAGGTAGAATGACCTGACGGCCACCTCCGCCTGGCACAATTCTGAGGGTCAGGATAGAAGCCACTACCTTGCCCCAGGAGAGAAGACGCAGAAAGGCTGCAGTGGAAGGGTTCCAGGCCAGAAGTCCTCAGCCCAGGGCCCACAGCTAGGACAGCACAGCCTACAGAGATGGTCTCCACCTGCGGGGCCCCAGAACCAAAGGGGTCAGCAAAGCTCAGCCACAGGTTTGCTTCTACAGAAGAATAGAAGAAAACCGTCTTCTTCAGAGGCCCGCTGGATCTCAGACCCATGAGGTCAGTTGAGGGGCTGACTACATTCTGTTTTCCAATGTGGATGCTGATGATAGCGTCTTCAGTTTGAAGATTCATCTGGCAACGTAATGTTCACACATGTTTATACTCACATAAGGAAGTTTATACTTCCTTATGTGATAGAGAATGTGTGTCCTATACGTAGGTCCAGCAAGGGGGCAGGCCTCTGGCACGTTGCTGCCCCTGACAACTGGCCTCAGCATTCAGAGATGACACCCACAATGACAATCTCTCCGCCTGCAGCAGAGGTTGTGCGGGCGGCTCCTGCCACACAGGAACTGCACATGAAGTCCTTTCAGGGTTAGTTGCCGTGTTGGGGTGCGGAGCATTGGATCACTGATGTCGGGCAGGTTTTGTGGGGTGACGTGCGGACGCTCTGCATATTAGGGAATTTGAGAAAGTTCCAAGGTGACCACAGGTGGAACGATCTTACAGCCACCTCCGCCTAGCACAATTCAGAGGGTCAGAACAGAAGCCACTACCCTGCCCCAGGAGAGAAGACACGGGTGTCACACTGCACAACCCCTGCGCAGTAGAGACCCTTAGCTTGGACTCACTGCAGACGTCCACCACTGCCCTCTTGCAGAGGACCCTTTCTGCGCAGCCACCACAGGCCACTTTTCAGGGGTGCTTGCGAGAGCCCTGGGGTCCCTGACAACTGGCAGGCACTTTGGGAGCATGGAGAAACTGTAGACAGCATTGCAGCATGCTAAATCCCCAGGGAGTACAAGACGACCCCAGCACTGAACACTTAAAAGGCCCTGCTCTCATCAGGCACGGGTTCCGCTCAAAGGAGAGCGAAGGCGGGGGCAGCTGCCCAGGTCCTGAGTGCCTTCTTATTAATTAAACACATGTACTTGCTCAAGGCCATGCTGTGCCGGATCCACCCAGCACACTCACGAAGTTGTCTTCACTGACCTCCCCCAGCCCCTCTCCACTCTGCGTCTTTATACTGCCATCGCTGGGTCCACAGTTTCCTATTCAATCTGGCGCACCTGAGCCCCCAGGCCCCGGCTCATTCACTGAGGACATTGGGACACACTCTTTTGCAGAGTAGCTTGAACCCTCTTCGACGTTAGGGAAAATTTCATGATACTTTCATATAGGAATGGTCAGATTACATTTTTTTCTACAAGTTTCCCATAATTCTTTCGATTAACAGCCTTGTTGTTGTTGTTGTCAGGTGCCGTCAAGTCGTATCTGATTCATAGCGACCCTCACAGGGTTTTCAATGGCAAATTGTTTCAGGATTGCCTTGGGAGTGGGTTGCCACGTCCTTCTCCCGTTTTGCGGTGCTGGGAATCGAACTCGGGACCTCAGAGACTGCAGAGTGGCGCTCTACCAACTAAGCTAAGTCCCAGCCCAATTAACAGCCCAACTGAGATAAAACATACATAAATAAGGTTTAGCTTTTTAACGTATACAAATCCAGATTTTTTACAGTATATTAACAAATGTTCTGGGCTGGGATTTAGCTCAGTTGGTACAGCGCCACTCTGCAGTCTCTGAGGCCCTGAGTTTGATTCCCAGCACTGCAAAATGGAAGAAGGAGGTGGCAACCCACTCCCAGGGCAATCCCGAAAAACAGCCGTTGAGAACCCTATGAGGGTCGCTATGAGTCGGACTCGACAGCATCTGACAACAACAACAAATGTTCACCTATCACCACTGTCAAATTTTAGAATACTTTCATCTTCCCCCAAAAGAAATTTCACATGTAGCAGCAGTCATTTCATTTTCTTCCAGTCCCAAGCCCCTGGAAACCAGTAATCTACATTCTGTCTCTATGTTGTTGTTGTTGTTGTTAGGTGCTGTCCAGTCAGTATCCGACTCATAGTGACCCTCTGTACAACAGGGGAAACACTATTGTCAGTGCTTCTCTGCTGTTCATAGGGTTTTCAGTGGCAGATTGATTTTTGGGAGTGGGTTGCCAGGTCCTTCTCCCAAGCCTACAGCTTCCGGTATTCTCAGGCGGTCTCCCATCCAAGTACTAACCAGGCCTGACCCTGCTTAGCTTCTCAGATCTGACGGGATCAGATGCCACAGGGCTACAGCTGTAGGCTCTATCTCTATGAATTCACCTATTCTGAAATCACTCAATATGTAGTGCTTTGTGTATGGCTTCTTTCACTCACCATCACATTTTCAAGGTCTATCCATGTTGTAGCACGTGGAGTACTTCCTTTTCATCGCTCAGCAATATTCCATCGCATGGACATACCACATTTATTTGCTCGTTCACTACATGTGGATGCATGGGTTGTTTCAGGTTTGGGGCTACTATGAATAATGGTATTTTGAACATCATATATAAGTTTCTAGACAAAAGTATGTTTTTAATTCTCTTGGTACATACCTAGAAGCAGAATTATTGGGGAATATGGTAGCTCTATTTACTTTTTGATGAACTACTAAACTGTTTTCCACAGAAACTGCACAATTTATAATCCTCCTCATAATGCATGAAGGGTCTACATTCTCCATATCCTTGCAAACACTTGCTATTTTCCCTTTTTCCTTGGTTTTTGTGCTTACGCCCATCTTGTTGAGTGTGGAGTGGTATTTCATAGTGGTTTTGATGTTCATTTCCCAGATGATTAATGTTGTAGAGAATTTTTCATGTGCTTATTGGCCACTTGACATTTCTTTGGAGAATTTTATATTTCAATCCTTGGCCCATCTTTAATTGAATTATATAATTGTCTTTTTGAGTTATGCCTTCTTTACTCTGGAAACTAGCCCTTTATTGGTTATATGATTTTCAAATATTTTCTCCCATTCTGTGAGTTGTCTTTTCACTGTGTTGATAGTGTCTTTTGACACACACAAGAGTTCAGTTTGCCAAAATCACACTGCACTATCTACTTCTTTTTCCACCTTAAAGTCTAATACTGCTGTGATCTGTTTACTTTAGACTGAGATTGTGCTGTTTTGACCACACTGACAGGCATCTAATGTGGTGATGGCAATGGATAAAGCAGAGACTTGCTGTTGTCTATGATCACCATGTTCTCCTGTGGCAACCTCAGGTGGTACCTCACAGCCACAGGCCTTCTTCTCCCTGGCCCCTCATTCCTGCCACCTCGCTACACATCCTTCCTTCTCCATGAACATCCTCATGAAAAATCTCTCCATCCTCTCAGCGCTGAGAGCAAGTCCACCCGAACCACCAAGCAGAACACAGACCCGGATCATTCGCTGCAGGTTTCCGCTGCAGATTTTGCCACGTTTTTCCTTCCCTGAGAGATTTCTGACGCTCAGTTTACACTTCATCAGCACTACCTAAAAAGTACCCTGCCCTCAGGTCACACTCAATACATGTGGTTTTCATAAAGTTCTTAATTTACCCTTAATACAACATGTAGGAACTCGAGTAGAGACGTAAAGTGATGATATTTATCATGTCACTATCTTAGCTCAGTTGGTAGAGCGCTGCGCTACAGTCTCTGAGGTCCTGAGTTCGATTTCCAGCACAGCAAAAATGGGAGAAGGACCCATCATATGTAATCCATTCCCAAGGCAATCCCGAAACAGTCAGCCATTGAAAACCCTATGAGGGCCGCTATGAATCGGACTCGACTCGATGGCACCTAACAACAACAACAATGTCTTTAAGTTTATGAAGCATGAATAAGCAAAAGTGAATTTTAACATTTGCCAAATTCAAGGCGTATAAAATGGATTTTTTCATTGGAAACATATTACACCATTGTATCCCATGACTCAATGAGACAAGCTGGGAAGAATACATTGTGTGATCCGTAGTTGTGTTGTTTCCAAAACACGGCAAGTTAGAAACTCCACTTTTGAAACATATTATGCCATTGTATCCCATGGCCCAAGGAGAATCGGAAGCTAGGAAGAATCCATTGTGTGATGGGTAGGTGTTTCCAAAACACGGCAAGTTAAAAACTCCAGTTCTGGGACGTTTTTACACGCACCTGGTGTCAGCAGGATGACGGAGGTGACGATCAGGGAGCAGATGACCAGAATGACCAGCAGCGCGATGGCGATTCCTTTCCAGTTTCTCTGCGGAGGATTGCTCCCCACCAGCTCCTGCAAACAACAGCAAAAGGAGAGAATCGTGTGAGTGAGATGAGGAGATAAAATCAGCCGGATGTGTCTGTCATGGAAACCCAGCAGCACGACGCAGTGCTGTGAAAGAGGCGCCTCCTACTCATAGGCCGGATCAGCTCCTAGCTCCTTTCTGGGCCCTGCCTCCTGCAGTGCCCAGAGACCCCGGCTGCCCCACAAGACATCATTTCAACACAGGATCTGGCACTGCACTAGGTTTATGGGTTTCGTGCAAATGCAGTGCCCCTCCTCCCAATAAACCAGACTCCTCAACGCAGGGTGATCTGGGAAGTCTGTTCACTTCAGCCAACCTGTCACCCCCATGCAATAGGACCCAAGTTCGATGCAATATTCCAACCCCAAGTCTTATCTTTTCCTTTCTTTACAGCCATGCTGTTAATTTCTACTTCAGGCTACCACATGTGAGTATTTAGTTAGGATCTGCGATGTGGCTGCTTTCATCAGCTTTGCCCATTTCTTGTCACTGTGAGCCTTTTCTTCCTGCTATGCTCTTCATATAAATTTCAAGATGTACCAGGTCTCCGGGTTAGCTCACCAATCTTATTCTAGGCCTTTGACACCTCCACAGAACCATATGGTAGAAGGGCCTGACAGCCCACTCCCAAAATAATTAGCCACTGAAAACCCTATGAAGAGCAGAGAAGCACTGTCAAATAGAGTGCTGGAGAATGGAGCCCCCTGGCTGGAAGGCATTAAAAAAGACCACTGGGAAAGAGTTGCCTTCTCAAAGTAGAGTTGATGTTAATGATAGGAATGGAGTAAAGCCGTTGGAATCTCCATTTGCTGATGTAGCATGACTCAAAATGAGAAGACACACAGTGGCTGCAACAATGGGCTCAAACATAAAAATTGTGTGTGTGGCATAGTGTTGGGGAGTGTTTCATTCTATTACACATGGGGTGACCATGAGGCAAAGCCAACTCAACAGCATGTAACAACAACAACAACAACGGAACCATGTATGCATTATAGCAAGAGAAGAGGGTGGGAGGGGAAATCTGGACACACTGCTACAGGATGCTAATGGGTGAAATAACCCAGGAAGTTACTCAGGCTTATGGGCTGCTGAGACCAAACTTTTA
Source organism: Pedetes capensis (assembly GCA_007922755.1). Classification (NCBI taxonomy): domain Eukaryota; kingdom Metazoa; phylum Chordata; class Mammalia; order Rodentia; family Pedetidae; genus Pedetes; species Pedetes capensis. The sequence continues at coordinate 16,703 of VMDO01009813.1, forward strand.
GTTCCCTTAAAATTAGGGTGATCACCTCATTTATAGTACCAACTGATATTCTTTGAGAGACAAGGTGGGCCATATTAGTAATAAGTAATGAATATAGTAGTCATATATTAATAATTATTATTACTAATTACAGAAGGGAAAACTATACAGGAGGAAATAAGGACATGGCCCTGATACAAATGGATACTTCTGCCTATGCACAGATCTGAGACTGTGTCTCTTATATCCCTTGTAATTACAACTCACAGTAACTAAACCAAAATGAAGTTAGATAGAGATGGTCTCCAGAAGTAGTTACTACAATATATAAATACATTTCCATCCATGAGTGAATGTTCACTAGAAAGTATAAAATTGTAGCAAATTAAAATAAAGATAATAATTAATCATGGGCTCCGCAAAACACTCACAATATGATATACAGGCCAAGGGTGAACATTGGCACAGATAATGGATAACAGAGTGTGCCAACAAAGATGACCAGAAGACAAAGACATTTGCAGACGACGTCATAGGAAGTGAGGTTGAAGAAGTGTTCAACCTCAAGTACTAAAGCCCTCGAATGTTCTTCTGTTGAACACTTATCACATGGAAGAAGGAAAAGATTTATTCTGTGTAGCTCCAGAAAGCAGAGTTAGACCCAAAAGGAAATTTCACAGAGGCGGAACAGCCTATCGATAGAATGTCAGACCATTACGCTTGCCCAGCAACAGAAGGGGCTGCTTCCCCAGGAAGCTAGAAAGATGGGTGAGCATCTAACTGGGATCCTGGGGTGCCAGGCCTTCAGGAAGGAACGTGGAAATGGATGGCCTTGAAATCACTCACGCAGTGTAAGTCCTGCAGACCCACACACGGTGAAGGAGGAAGATGCACAACTGCCCCTGGAGCTGGAAAAATGAGAGTCAGGGCTCCCCGAAGGAGAACCGAGGCTACTTCCTCTATAGCCAAGGGTCCAGGAGGAGACCCTGTACTGACAACCCGCTATGTACGCCTCATCGAGTGAACGAATGCACAATAGAATAACCAGATAGGCGCTGACAGCACGTCCCACTTACGTGAAATAACTCTGTATCACCTACGCCATTGCTTGAATACAGATGTGTTACATTGAATACAGATGTGTTACATTGAATACAGATGTGCTACATTGAATACAGATGTGTAACGTCATCTTTCCAGCAGTGTTATTACATTTTTAGAGTGGGGTAATTTTATCCACAGGAATTCTTTACTAAACTCTATTCATTTGCTGAGTTTCAGAGCACAGGTCATTTTCTTTCACTATACAGACACGGTGTAACAATCATACTGGAAACAAACTGAAAAGGGGAAATGATGTCCAATATGGCTAATCCAAAATATTAAAAACTTTCACCTTTTCCTTCTCTCTTTCTACTCCTGGCCTGTGTGCACATTTAATTTTTACGTAAGTATAAATGGAGTATAGATATAGTTTTAAAATTAGAATCTAGTAAGGGGCTGGGATTTAGCTCAGTTGGTAGAGCGCTGCGCTGCAGTCTCTGAAGTCCTGAGTTCAATTGCCAGCACCACAAAAATGGGAGAAGGACCTGGCAATCCACTCCCAAGGCAATCCCGAAACAGTCAGCCATGGAAAACCCTATGAGGGTCGCTATGAGTCGGATACCGACTCAACAGCACCTAACAACAACAACAACCAGGTTAGTATTTGCTCTTTTGAAATCTAATTTGAGTCTCAAAACTCAGAACTTCCTCACCTTACAGGAGGTGAACTCGCACCAAAACTGAGTAGAACTCACCCTTTTCATGTGGGGCAACAAACAAAAATCAATCATCCCTTGAAACATTGGGCCTTTTTTTTTTTTCTTTTTCTGCGGTACTGGGGGTTGAACCCAGGGCCTTGCACTTGCATGCTTTGCAAGTGCTGGACCACTGAGCTGCACCCTCAAGCCTTTTTTTTTTTTTTTACTTTTTTTGAGACAGTCTCGCTAAATTATGCAGACTGCCTCTGGTCTCGAACTTGCAATCCTCCTGCCTCTACCTCCCGAGTTGCTGGGATTACAGGTGTGTGCCACTGCACCCAGCGATACACTGAGTCTTGATGGCATCTTTAGCAGTCAAGTTACATATATTCATGCCTTGTTGTTGTTGTTAGGTGCCAGACTCATAGCGACCCTCATAGGGTTTTCAATGGCTAAGTGCTTCGGGATTGCCTTGGGAGTGGATTGCCAGGCCCTTCTCCCATTTTTGTGGTGCTGGGAATTGAACTCGGGACCTCAGAGACTGCAGCGCAGCGCTCTACCCACTGAGCTAAATCCCAGCCCATATTCATGCCTACAGTGGTGCAAATGATGCTATCATACAGTCCATGTTCTGCTTGGCACCACGTGTATACCTTGAAGGTCCAGAAAAATGAAAAGGCACATTTATAATTCATCATTTTCTCTAAGAATGAGAACAAATCTTCACCACCCATCCATCCATTTATCCACCAGTCCATCCATCCATGAATTAATTCATCTATCCCCCCATCTGCCCATTCATCCATGTTTATTTAGGGCTTATTCCGACTGGGCTATTCTGTGGACCCTGCATACAGCTGTGAATAAAACAGATCATGGCACTGTTATCAACCCAAATTGAATAGCTTTCATTTTTCCCATATCCCTTTCTTGGGGCATACAGAAACTGAAGAACCCAGGAAGAAAGAAAGACAAGGGGGCTCCTGTGAGCCGCTTGCCCTAAGGACGTCAGAGAGTTCTAACACGCGGCCTCAGAGTGGAACGGAAGGAAGCCCGCAGGTCTGGCCACAGACGGGAGACGGTCCAGGTAGAGGTTGTGGGAGATGCCAGCGTGAGAGATGGCACAGACATGCTCTGGTGTGGCCAGCACAGGGAGAGCGCAGTGACTGAGCCACGGGGACAGGGGGTATGGGGGCCTATGAGCCCCGTGCAGGTTCCTGCTCACTTCTGAGCAGGACCAATGCGATTCTGTATCTGTGTGTTTGCGCACAAGTGCGTGTTAGCAGAGCTGCCACGCAGAAAGATCACCAGGGGAGCCACAGTGTGGAGAAAACAACTAGGGAGGGGCCCCGGGGGAGAGGGTGATGGGGACTGCCCCAAGTGGCCGTGGCAAAGGGTTGAATTCTGGCATGTTTCGGAAAAAGTTCATCAACGCTGCTACTCCAAATACGTGGATGGACTGAGTGTCTGAAATCTTCCCCATGGTTCTTGTCCTCCATTGGAAAGAAAGCCTTTCTGGCCAGGTGCGGTGGCACATGCCTATAATCCCACCATCTAGCGAGGTGGAGGCATGAAGAGCATTAAGTTTGAGGCCAGAAGCAGCCCATGCAAACTTAGGAAGACTTTGAAGATAAAAAATTCAAAAGTAGGGGAGTCTGGGGGTGCATCTCAGTGGTAGAGCACCTACAAAGTATGCACAAGGTTCTGGGTTCAACTCCCCAGTGTCATCAAAAAAACAAACAAGCAAAAAATCCCAAAGCCCTTTGCACACATCGCATAGCAGCTCTGTCCTTCTCTTGACCCCCAGGCCACACCTAAGCTCCTCCCCCTGCTCTGCTCCTGTTTTACTGCTCCTGGAGTATGTCACCACTCCAGGCCCCCTCTCCTCACCATTCCCACAGCACCGCACCTATGGTTTCTGCTTCCTGAAAAATCCCCTTACCCCTCATTTCACCAGGCAAACCTCTTTGCAATTTTTAGTTACCAGCTAAAATACCTCCTCTGACATTGCAGGAAGATTTGCCTGGTTTCCCAGGTGTTATTCATGCATCTGTGCACAATGACAACACTCTGCAAGTGCCCCGCTGCGACATTACTGCACTGTTAAGTAAACTGTGTAATGCTTGTATCATCACCAGGCTGCAGACTTCTTAGGGGCACAGCCTTCTTGCTGTGGTCCAGGTCTCAATATCTGCTGCCAAACTTGGGATACCACCGTGCACAGGGACCATGTGTGCAATAGGTGGACAAATGCCTTTATAAGAGGCAACTCTGACTTGCTGGTATGTCCAGTCATGAAACAACTGACTGACACAGAATGCAAACGATGAATATAAGCCCAGCTGTATTTTTAATTTTTATTTATTTATTTATTTATTTTTTTTTTTTGTGGTACTAGGAGTTGAACCCAGGGCCTCACACTTGCATGCTCTGCAAGTGCTGGACCACTGAGCTGCACCCACAGCCCTTTTTTTTTTTTTTTTTTTTTTTGAGACAGGGTCTCGCTAAGTTATGCAGACTTCCCCTGGTCTCGAACTTGCAATCCTCCTGGCTCTGCCTCCCAAACCGCTGGGATTACATGCTGCGCCACCACGCCCAGCTAAGGCCAGCTGTATTAAGGATGCCCTAAGTAGCCATGGGGCTGGGATTTAGCTCAGTTGGAAGAGCACTGCTCTGCAGTCTCTGAGGTCCCCACTTCAATTCCCAGTGCCGCAAAAACCGGAGAAGGATATGGCAATCCACTCCATAGACCATCCCGAAACAGCCATTGAAAACCCCATGAGGGTCGCTATGAGTCGGACACGACTCAACAGCTCCTAACAACAAACAGCGATGGGTCCTAAAAACTGTAACGCAAACTGACGTGCATACTGGCTGTCCCCTGTCCCTGTGACACCACTGTTGCTCCTCCTTCATTTTAACTCAGGGAAAAAGAAAACAATGAGCTAACAACAAACTCCACCCTTTCCTAAACTGCTTGCCTGTACAGAGTGCTAGGATCCTAGTCATTTCTGAGTAGCGCTCGATATTTTATGTGCTACTTGTACATTTGAAATGGAAGAAGTACCGATTAAAAGAAAAATTAAGGGCACCACGGGGATCTGTGAACTGACTCAAGAATGCCTCCCTGGCCTGCCTTCATCTCCTAACCAGGCACAGCCAGAAGCCTTGCATTCCCACCAGTTTACTTATCCAGGCTCTCTGCTCTTTCCTCTGTTAAAATCAGAAACCCCCCTCCTTTCCTTCCCTCCCTTCCTTTATCAGGTTTGGGCTTTCTGATCTTCAAATGAACACTTTAAGGTAGAGATGATTTTCAAAATTAGAGAAAAGGAAATCTGCCAGGGAAGAAGGGGCGGGACATCAAAGGAGCCGGCGGCTTAGGCATGAGAAGGATTAAGCTTATATAATGCGTTATAATGGAAAAATAAAAATTCTAGAAACATAAGATGCTGCTTAGCTATTTCTTGCTACTACCACTAATATTTCAGTAATGTTTGCCACACAACTGGGAAAAAACTCAGAAGTGCATTAAAATTCCTCGGCTTTCTAAAGAAAGTGAAGGGTCTAGAGTGACCACATTGCCTCGGTCCCCTTCCTACTGCATTCTAAGCTGTAATGAAGGGAAGGCGGGATTTTAACTTTTGTTGGGTCCTTGGACAAGGGTGATGCTCATGACAGCCAAGCTCAGGAGGCTGGGCAGGAGGATCGCAAGTTCGAGACCAGAGGCAGTCTGTGTAACTTAGCAAGACCCTGTCTCAAAAAGTGAATAATGCGATAAAGTGGGGTGCCCCTCAAGCAGCAGACACCCCTTGACTGTTCTGGGCACACGCCTATGGCACGCCTGCATCCGGGGGTGAAAATACAGCCTCACAGAGCGCAAGGGCCAGGGCTCAGGGCTGGGCAGCAGGGAGGAGGGGATGATTTCACAGAAAATGAACACGCCATGCCATGGGGCCACGGACCCCAGCGTGGGGGGGGGGTGGATGCCGAGGTGGCAGGTGGCTGGCAGACAGCAGGGGTGGTGGTGGTGGCAGGAGGTTGTGCCCGCTGTGAGGGACAGCTGGTAGTGTCACGTTTTATTTGCCTTAGCTGAGGACAGAAGGGCCAACCAGACGGCCTTCTCACAAGGGAAGGAGGGACGACATCAGACCTTCTCCTCACAAGAATCCATCTTTCAACCAAATCTGCCGGCTTCCAGCAGCGTGAGAGCTCGCAGAACTTGCTGACCCGCAAAACGGAGAAGGGGCCTTTCTGGGATACAGCTAGACCCATGTTCAGGCAACGGATGGCTTTAAGAAACTGCAGAGCTTGTGCAGAAATCAGCCGCCAAGACGGGCTTCACCAGCGAGCCAGTCAGCCAGGTGCTGTGGCGCACGCCTGTCAGCCCTGCCACCCAGGAGGCTGCGGCAGGGGAGTCGCAAGTCTGAGGCCAGAGGCAGCCTGTGCAACTGAGCGAGACTTTGTCTCAAAATAAAAAATGTAAAATGGGGACTGGGGACGTGGCTTAGTGTAGAGCACATGCCTGGTGTGTATAAGGCCCTGGGTTCAACTCTCAGTGTTGAAAACAAAACAAAGCAATCAAAGGGAAAGAGAAAGAAGGAAGGGAGGAAGGGAGAGGGAGAGAGAGAGGAGGGGAGGGGAGGGAGAGAAAAAAGAAAGAAGGAAGGAAGGAAGGAAGGAAGGAAGGAAGGAAGGAAGGGAGGGGAAGGAAAAGAAAGGACAGGAAAGGAAGAAAGAAAGATGAAAGGAAAGGAAGGAAGGAAAGAAAGAAGGTAGAGAGGGAGGGAGGGAAAGAAAGAGAGGGAAGGAAAGAAAAGAAGGAAGGAAAGAAGGGAGGAAGAAAAGAAGGAAAGGGAAGGGAAAGAAAGGAAAGGAAAACAAAGAGGAAAGGAAGGAAGGAAAGAAGGAAGGTAGAGAAGGAGGGAGGGAAGGAGAGGGAAGGAAAGAAAGGAAGGAAGGAAAGAAAGGAGGAAGGAAAGAAAGAAGGGAGGAAGGAAAGAAGGAAGGAAGGAAGGAAGGGAGGAAGGAAAGAAGAAAGGAAGGAAGGAAAAAAGGAAGGGAGGAAGGAAAGAAGGGAGGAAGGAAAGAAGGGAGGAAGGAAAGAAGGAAGGAAGGGAGGAGGGAAGGAAAGAAAGAAGGAAAGACAGAGCCTATCTTGCTTGGGGGGCAGATCCCAGCTGTCGAGCCCAGAAAGCACCCTCCAAGCTCAGCAGGGGCTGGGATTTAGCTCAGTTGGTAGAGCGCTGCTCTGCAGTCTCTGAGGTCCCGAGTTCAATTCCCAGCACCCCAAAATGGGAGAAGGACGTGGCAACCCACTCCCAAGGCAATCCCGAAACAGTCGGCCATTGAAAACCCTATGAGGGTTGCTATGAGTCAGATACCGACTCGATGGCACCCAACAACAACAACAACAACAACAACAACAAGCTCAGCAGGAGACTCCTTCTGCCATGGACTCCCCATCCCAGTGACCGTCCTGTTGGGTCTCCAAGGTCCTTCTGCAGCTCTTTTGCTCCTTGTGAGCGTCAGGGACAGGTGACAAGATGCTGAATACGTGGCTCCTGGGGCGGAGGCTGAGGTGCAGGTTGGGGGTATGGGCTGCGGGCGGGGTGAAGGTGCCGTCCTGCCTCCACAAAAGCCTCAGCTGATTGATTACAATTAATTTTGGTCGACCAGGCTAACTTTGGAGAACTGACAGCAGGATTAATCTTGGATGGGAGACCCCCTGGGAATACCAAATGTTGCAGGCTTAGGAGAAGGACCCCGAAGCCCACCCCTAAAACAACCAGCCGCCCAAAACCCTGTGAGTAAAAGACAAGCATTGGCACAGTGCCGGGCATGGGACACTGCTGGGGAGGGCTTCATCCTGTTGTACGTTGGGTGGCTAGGAATCTAACCCAACTCACTCCTGGCACCTAACAACAAAACAGTGGTCCTCCTAGTGCAAGAACAAGAAGGAGAGATACCCCCAAAACCGCCCAGCACTGCTCTGAGCCTCCTCTTCCCTTGCCTTCTCTCCTTCCCCAAAGTCTTTTTATTTATTTATTTTTTTGCCCTACTGAGGGTTGAACCCAGGGCCTCACGCCTGCATGCTCTGCAAGTGCTGGACCACTGAGCTGCACCCTCAGCCCATTTTTTTTTTTACTTTTTGAGGCAGAGTCTCGTTACGTTACATAGACTGCCTCTGGTCTCGAACTTGCGATCCTCCCACCTCTGCCTCCCGAGGCACTGTGCCCAGGTTTCCCCAAGGTCTTACTGATGCACCACCTCTGGGGTTCCCCAGGGCTCGCCACCCCTCATTCTGTGGGTGCCTCCTGGATCCATCCCGGCCCCACTCTCCAATTCTCATATCAATGTGGAAACGCCTGCCACGGAGTGTCTTACACAGCAGAACTTTATGTCCCCCCACCCCAGGCAGAGCATTTGACCGCCATCCCCCATGGAGGGAGGCTCCGCCCCTACGCATAGAGAATGAGCTCCTGCTCCACCGAGCCTTCTAGAAACAAAGCAAACCCCTCTGCACAAACAAAAACAAGCACATTATTGACCCCAACATCCTTCAAAATCTCTTCTTGATTATTTTTGCCTCCATTTGCAAACACAAGGGCTTCAAATACAATTATTTCAGGCTCCACAGTTTAATTGACTGCATCTGATAGATTCTCTTGTGAAATCAATTCCAAATGTAAATTATTTTTACCTTCGGAGTTCAGGGCACTTGGATCTATTTTGATGTTTTTTTTTTTGTTTGTTTGTTTTTGCGGTACTGGAGGTTGAACCCAGGGCCTCGCGCCTGCATGCTCTGCAAGTGCTGGACCACTGAGCTGTGCCCCCAGCCCATTTTTTTTTTCTTTGTGAGACAGGGTCTCACTAAATTACGCAGACTGCCTCTGGTCTTGAACTTGCAATCCTCCTGCCTCCCCCTCCCGCGTCGCTGGGATTACAGGCATGCGCCACTGCGCCTGGGTATTTTGATGTTTTAAAGGCATAAGTTTGCTCCATAAGCGACCCCTCCCCAAAGTAACAGCACTGCGACCTGATTGTCTCAGAAGATATCTCACATCACACCACACCCACGAGAGATCTGGCGGTGAAAAGTCAGCAGCAGAGCTTAATGATGAGCATTGGCATCTTCCCCACTGCGGGGAAGACAATGTTTTAGCATCTTTAAGTAATGCCTGGCTTCACCAACACACCCTGAAACCCACAGGTGAATTGAAACAAGTTTCTATACAGGGATTTTTTTTTTTTCCTGAAAGTTCAACAAGTCACTTTTCAATGTCAAAAATCCTTGCAGGCATTCAGTAAATATTAAATAACCAACAGTCTTATACCAACTTTTGGGGCTGGGACTTAGCTCAGTTGGTAGAGTGCTGCGCTGAAGTCTCTGAGGTCCCGAGTTCCATTTCCAGCACCGCAAAAATGGGAGAAGGGCCTGGCAATCCACTCCCAAGGCAATCCTGCAACAGTCAGCCATTGAAAACCCTATGAGGGTCACTATGCATCAGATACTGACTCGACCACACCTAACAATAACAAGTTTGAGTTGATTCCAGAAACGTGAGAGCAAAGAAACTGACTACATTGTAAGCAATGTGGCCAGGCGGCCACCCGGCGTGGGCACTCCACGTTCACTGAGTGCAGAGTCTCGTTTCAGCGGCACCTTCTGACCAAGCCAGCCTGGAGAACCTGGTGAATTATGACCTCACACTGGGTTTGCAATTTTGAAATAACTGGTTTGCTCATCTGGTGTGTGATTGTCTTTGAAGACTGGCTGTAACCACAGTAGGCAGTTTTCTTTACTGGAACACTCTGAGTGGAGTTGAGCAACGGCCTTACAGACCCTCAAGACTCCTGGCAGCCTCAGCCACCAGTGTTGCCCCTCCACTGCACCCCCAGACAGAGCGAAGCCAGTCCCCGCAGAAGTAGAGTGCCCAGGAGACAGGGCTGTTCCCAAGGTGGCCACTATGGTAGGCATCAAATTACTCAGAAGAAAGCTGCGGTGTCTTTTGCCTACCCTGGCCTGGGACCTGCTCACTGGATCCACAGACAGTGGCTGTGGGCCTCATAACATTTAGCTGGGTAGAAAGGTGCATTCAGTAAATATTAAGTAACTAACAGTCTTATGCCAACTTTTGGGGCTGGGATTTAGCTCAGTTGGTAGAGCGCTGCTCTGCAGTCTCTGAGGTTCCAAGTTTGATTCCCAGCACTGCAAAACAGGAGAAGGATGTGGCAACCCACTCCCAAGGCAATCCCAAAACAGTCAGCCATTGAAAACCCTATGAGGGTTGCTATGAGTCGGGCTCGACTTGACGGCAACAGAGCGTCGGAGAAAGCACGGGGAGATTGCTCGCTGGGTAACACTCTGAATGTCTTAGCTCCACCTGCAGCCTTCATTCCCTCTGCCACGAGACCTCACATGGTCACAGGTTGTGGTACTCAGACCCAGACGTCTTGGTGGGGATGGGGTGGGCGTGCCACTGTTCTGTCTGCCACAGCGGTATATTCCACGGAATGGAATACAATACAGCAATGAAAAAATCAGCCTGCCACTGCCTGCAGAGCATGCCTGACTCTCACGACCACCACTGCAAATGAAATACAGAAGACACTAAAAACTGCCTGAAGAATGAGTCCATTTATGAAAAGCCCAACAATGACCAAACCTACACAGCCAGCAGGCGCTCACAACAAAGTCAATGAAGACCAGAGGCAGAGGGCTTCCCCGGCTCAGGGCGCTGCATGCCTGGGCACCGCTCTGTCCTGGGTCTTGGCCTGGAGGAGCTGGGGCAGTGTGGTTTCTGGGCGCCAACCCAGCTCTGTGCCTCCCTGTTCTTAGCCGTCGCGCTGCAGCATGTCCCAGTGGTCAAGCTCAACCCGAGGGCTGCCCACCAACACAGGGACGCCAGGGCTGGCCAACAGGGGAACTGAGAGATGCTGCCCATGCGAAGGACGTGCAGGGAGGCATGCCAGGCACGGTGAGGGTACCCAGAGATAGGGGCCGGCAGGGCTGCTTGGAGGAGGTGAACTGCAACTGAGGGTGGGGGGCAGCACAGGAAGTCGAAGGTGAAGAGCCAGGGCCAGGTTCTGATGCAGAGGGGAACAGGCGCGAGGCTGGACATGGTGACTGGGAGGGTACCAGGCCATGATGCCCAGGAGCTGGCACACCACAGCCTTGCGGGTACCGTCACACACTTCACAGTGCGTCCCACAGGCAATCGGAAGCCAGCAGAGGATCCCGTAAGCCACGCTCAGTAACGTCTAGAAGCTGGGCATCCGATCGTTATTGGCTTTGTTTATTGACGTCAGGGAAAGTGATTTCACAAAGCCCACGATTTCCCCCACTGTGCTTTCAAACGTGTGAAACATCAGGCCAAGATAGAACTCAACACCTTCCAATGCTAAACATCCTCACAGCCGCCATGAAAGTTCTTGGGAGAGAATAAATGACCCAGACTCGACCGCAGGATGCCCCGTCCCATGGCTCCAGCCTATTGTCTAAATGTATTTTCCTCCCAATATTTATTCACTGTGAAAAGCTCTGACATAAATTTCTTTTATGTATCATGGGCCATTTAGTATAAGTAGAAGGTAGCAACAAATTACAAAATCAATGGCGCGGCTGTCTCAGGTGGTCAAACAGCCTCCTAATCGGCGTATCTCCCTGTTCAAGGGGACAGCGAGCCATGGAGAGGTGGCAAGAACCGGTGTTAAATAACATTTAGCAACTGACACATGCCCGTCACTAATTGCCCCGGGGAGGGGCTGCCTGTGCCACCCCATTGCTGTCTCCCTGGCTCATTTCCTCCATCTTCATTACTGCTGGCTCTTCCGAAGAGAATCATCAGGCTGAGGACAGAGCCAGGACGGCCCCGAGCAGGCTGCCCAGCCGCATGGTGTGACTTCCCAGAGGACCTGGAGACTATTCGCGGGCCACCCTCGGGGGAGCTGGAGGGAAAGGGCGGCTGTCCAGGCTGGCACGAGTCACAGGAGCAGGCGACGGGGTTGGCGACAGAGCTGTACCCCAGCCGTGCTCCGATCCCCTGCTCTTTCTCCTCTCTGCCTGGTCTCTGTTTCTCACGCAGAGTCAGCACCCAGGCACCTGTTCTACCGGAAACTGGCTCCCGGTGGAGGAGCCAGGCAGGCAGAAGCAGCAACGCGTGCAGGTGGTTTCCGAGTGCCCGCGGGTCCCAGATTCTCACACTTCCAGAGAACAGATGAGTCATCCACGGGCCAGGCCCTCTGCACAGCAGAACTCACCGAAGGGAGGTGGACCTGCCAGCAAACTGTGTGGTTTTTAAAAATCTGGTTTCCCCATAGCAACGATAAGGGTGTCCTTAAGCCAGTTGTTGTTGTTGTTAGGTGCCGTCAAGTTTCCATCCGACTCATAGCGACCCTACATATAGCAGGCAAAACACTACTGTCAGTGCTTCCCTGCTGTTCATAGGGTTTTCAATGGCGCATTGTTTTTGGGGAGTGGGTTGCTGGGTCTGTTTCCCATTAAGCCTCTTAAAACTGCAGTAAAGACCTTAGGTCATAAAATTATTTCAACCAGACTGACAGAATTAAAGTTAAAAAAGGGAACAGTCTGAAAGCCAGGTATGGTGGCGCACGCCTGTAACCCCAGCGGCTTGGGAGGCAGAGGCAGGAGGATCGCAAGTTCGAGACCAGAGGCAGTCTGCATAATTTAGCGAGACCCTGTCTCAAAAAGTAAAATAATGGGCTGGGGGTGCAGCTCAGTGGTCCAGCACTTGCAAAGCATACAGGCGCCAGGCCCGGGGTTCAACCCCCAGTACCACCAAAAAAAAAAAAAAAAAAAAAGGAACAGTCTGAATTTAGTTTAAAAAGTCTCACGCCTGTAATCCCAGCTGCTCAGGAGGCGTTCCTGAGGTTCCCGCCAGCGAACCCCCCACCCCAGCACCGGCCAGAAGCTCAGGACAAAAGGGGAGGAATGAAGAAAAGGGGGGAAGAATTTCACACCCACGGAGCAAAACGGAAGACCCAGGGCGGACGGCTGGGCCAAAGATGGCAGCAATCTGGAGGGGACGGTCCCTCCCAATGGGCGCTGGGCAGGAGCGCCAGCCACGCGTACACGGTACACCGCAGGACTCTCTGGTGCAGAACTCTGACGACAGATCCAGAGAATGGAAAATGGGATACGCGGTGGCCTTTTGCAGAGGCCTGTCACAGGGTACATCTTCAAACGAGGTCTACCTGAGACGGTGAAAACGTGTTCTGCACCTCAAGAAACAGGATCGGAGTCATCCATCTGGTGGCTGCAGACATTGGGATCAAAATGAACAAGTTAACTTTTTAAACTAAACCCAGACTGTTCCTTTTTTTTTTTTTTTTTTTTTTTCAGTGCTTGGGGTTGAACCCAGAGCCTCGCGCTTGCATGCTCTGCAAGTGCTGGACCACTGAGCTGTGCCCCCAGCCCATTTTTTTTTTTTTTTTTTTTACTTTTTGAGACAGGGTCTCGCTAAATTACGCAGACTGCCCCTGGTCTCCAACTTGCGATCCTCCTGCCTCTGCCTCCCTAGCCGCTGGGATTACAGGCGTGAGCCACGGCGCCCAGCTTTCAGACTATTCCCTTTTTTAACTTTAATTCTATCAGTCTGGCTGAAATAATTTTATGACCTAAGGTCTTTACTGCAGTTTTAAGAGGCTTAATGGGAAACAGACCCGGCAACCCACTCCCAAAAACCAATCTGCTATTGAAAACCCTATGAACAGCAGAGAAGCACAGGCAATAGTGTTTCGCCTGCTGTACACAGGGTCGCTATGAGTCGGATACAGACTCGACGGTAACTAACAACAACAACAACAGGCTTAAGGACACCCTGATCATTGCTATGGGGAAACCAGAGTTTTAAAAACCACAGTTTAGGATAGTTTGAGGACACCCAAGGCACAGGCTTTACACATGGCATGTACAACTTGAGAGAAAAGCCTAAATTTATGTTTGACTTTGGATGGTGTGGGGCAGATGAGAAGAAGGTGCTGGGAGCTGAAAGGAAGGCAAACCGCAGGTGCCTCCTTAGAGCGTGAGGCACATCAGGAAAGGTGAGGTAACCCACGTCCTTATCCAAAGGAAAACGGGCCAGGCCAGGACACAAGTAATGCCGGTGGGTGTCATGTCTCCACATAATCTGAAGGTTTGGGGACAAAAGAAATACTAATTCTGTAGTCTCCAGAATGGGCTGGGATTTAGCTCAGTTGGTAGAGCCCTGCGCTGCAGTCTCTGAGGTCCCGAGTTCAATTCTCAGCACCGCAAAAATGGGAGAAGGACCTGGCAATCCACTCCCAAGGCAATCCCAAGAAACAGTCAGCCACTGAAAACCCTATGAGGGTCGCTATGAGTCAGATACTGACTTGACAGCACCTAAGCAGCTGTAGCCTTGTGACATCCGATCCCATCAGATCTCGGAAGCTAAGCAGGGTCAGGCCTGGTTACTACCTGGATGGGAGACCGCCTGGGAACACCAGAAGCTGCAGGCTTGGGAGAGGGACCTGGCAACCCCCTCCCAAATATCAATCTGCCATTGAAAACCCTAGGAACAGCAGAGAAGCACTGACAATAGTGTTTCCCCTGTTGTACAGAGGGTCGCTATGAGTCGGATACCGACTTGACGGCACCTAACAACAACAACAACAACAACAACAAGTCTCCAGAATACAAGGAGAAAACTGACTGCCATTATAACAAGGACTTGAAATGCTTCTACGCGTCTCTAAACGGAGTCCCCAGATGTGCAGGGGACACTGTGCCCTGGGCCTTTAGAGCTGCCCAGCTGGGTCCCAGGTGGGGCTGGAGGACAGTCCTGGGTCACAGGTGCTCAGCGAGGCTCACACATCCTGGAGTGTGACCGGGACAGGTCAGCTTGGCAGAGTCCCTCCCACCGGCTGAAGCCCGGGTGCCGGAGGACGCCAGGGCAAGAGTCCACCTTGGGACAGGGCCCAGGGCTCTGAGGCCTCCCTGTTGGGCCTCCTCAGAGCCCCTCCCCCCACGGGCTTGCTTCTCAGCAGGAAAGCAGGTGCCTGGGTGAGAAGGTTGCCCTCTGCCCCGGGCCTTTCCTTAAGTCACTCCCGGTGGTCTCTGCCCTGCTGTGTCCCCAGAGGCTGGCCTTGACCTCCACACACGGCACCCCTGCACGCCCTTGCAGCTGTCAGCGGAAGTTCTGCCAGACTTTTAGCGGCATCTCACATCCGCCGGGCTTGCCTCATCTTAACCGGACTCTGGAATGCCGCACCGTCAACTCATGTAGGGCTCTTTGAAACGAGGTCACCAGCGACATATGAAGTTCAAAATGCTAGGGACTCCCATTAAAACACACAGCAAGGCCTTCCCCACTCCTCACACCGAAGGCCGTCTTGATTAGAGAATTTGCTACTTTGATCTTGGGCAAGGCGATGCAAATCGGCTCTTGGAACTCGGTGTTAAGAAGTAACGAACCCTGGCAGTCCTGGTTATTCTAGCACTGAGTGGATGCCTGACATCTGAGACCTAACCGTGTCTGCAGGGGTGACAGAAAAGGGCATCGTGCCTGAACGGCTTCCTGCTGAAGACGCAGGCATGCACGTGCAAGTCGCCAGGAGAAAGAAAGAGAGGGGACAGCGTGGACATTCAGGGGAGCTGAGGGAGAACAGGCTTCGCGTCCACTCTCTTGTTGGGGAGAAACAATATCTAAATCCCAAAGAAAATATTCAAATGTCTATAACCGTGTTTGCAGAGGTTAGTGTGCAATATGATGTTGGAGGTCCAGTTTCAGCCCAGTTCAGAATTTTCTGAAGGCTGAAGTTTGTTTTCAAATCACGATCCTCTTGGGTACAATACCAGCTCCTGAAGTAGGGTTTTTTTTTGTTTTTGATTTTTTTTTTGTACTGGGGGTTGAACCCAGAACCTCGCGCTTGCATGCTTTTGCAAGTGCTGGACCACTGAGCTGCATCCCCAGCCCTTTTTTTTTTTTTTTTTCTGTTCTCTTTTTGAGACAGGGTCTCACTAAGTTATGCAGGCTGCCTCTGGTTTCAAACTTGCGATCCTCCTGCCTCTGCCTCCCGAGCCGCTGGGATTACAGGCGTGCGACACCATGCCCGGCAAAGTAGCTCCATTTTTAAGAAGGGAAAATAGAAAAACCTGACAGAATCAAGAGGAAGCATAACATTAATGTCTCAATCACACGTAAGCCAGACAGAAAAGCGTAAGTTTACCCCTCAAAACCTTTGTTAATAGCCTATGGATTTCACTTAATCTCAAACTTTTTTTTTCTTTTTTTTCTTTTTTTTTTTTTGCAGTACTGGGGGTTGAACGCAGGGCCTCACCCTTGCATGCTTTGCAAGTGCTGAACCATGAATTAAGAGCACTTATAGAGGAAGTGGGGCTAGGATTTAGCTCAGTTGGTAGAGCGCTGCGCTGCAGTCTCTGAGGTCCCGAGTTCAATTCCCAGCACAACAAAAATGGGAGAAGGATGTGGCAACCCACTCCCAAGGCAATCCTGAAACAGTCAGCCGTTGAAAACCCTATGAGGGTCGCTATGAGTTGGATACCGACTCGACAGCACCTAACAACAACAATAGAGGAAGTGATAATTTTGGTGTGTTAGAAAATTGCGCTTATTACTCTCTAAGCAAGCATTCAACATTCAACTCTTCGTGCAGGGAACAAATGCTTCTCTTGGGGTTTTGTGTTTGATGAGCTATTCATACCCATTTGGGGGGGGGGATATTTATGGTTTTATTTTCCTGAAGAAAGAAAGAATTGCCGGGTGCGGTGGCGCACACCTGTAATCCCAGTGGCTCGGAAGGCGGAGGCGGGAGGATCTCAAGTTCGAGACCAGAGGCAGTCTGCGTAACTTAGTGAGACCCTGTCTCAAAAAAAAAAAAAAAATGGGCTGAGGGTGCAGCTCAGTGGTCCAGCACTTGCAGAGCATGCAGGCTCGAGACCCTGGGTTCAACCCCCAGTACCGGGAAAAAAAAAAAAAAAAGAGACAGAATCAACCGACCTCTCTCCCTAGTCTCCTGTCATTCCAACATCTCTTCTCCACAGTGACCAGGCAGCTAGAGCGGCGGGTCCTCAAGCCTGTGACGTTCCTCAGATGGGTGAGCCTCACAAATCAGGACAAATCGGCATAGCAACCCAGTCAAGGTTGTGACTTACCAGGCACCACACTCTACAGAAACCTTGTTCCACGTGTCCGACCCTTTGCCTTCCAAAGAGCTGGGAAGCACCTATGAAAACACCATGGTCAACACGGAATAAAACTAATGTAGGACGTGGCGCACACGTCTGTCTTCATCACAAAACTGCAAACCCCTCCAATGTCCTGTCCCATGACATACAAGACTAAAGCCTGCAAATTCCCTCATGATTACTCGTATTTGGCAGGTATTACGTAGTCCTCAACCGCAGAAATAACCAAATGCTCATAAAGTTCTCTTTTGAATGTAGGGTGAGTAATCTTATATTTGGTTGATTTTCCATTCTCTACTCAGTATCATGGGCTGGGATTTAGCTCAGTTGGTAGAGCGCTGCACTGCAGTCTCTGAGGTCCCAAGTTCAATTCCCAGCACTGCAAAAATGGGAGAAGGGCCTGGCAATCCACTCCCAAGGCAATCCTAAAACAGTCAGCCATTGAAAACCCTATGAGGGTGCTGTGAGTCTGATACTGACTCGACGGCACCTAACAACAAAGGCTGGGATTTAGCTCAGTTGGTAGAGCACTGCTCTCCAGTCTCTGAGGTCCTGAGTTTGATCCCCAGCACCACAAAAATGGGAGAAGGGCCTGGCAATCTACTCCCAAGGCAATCTCTAAATAATCAGCCATTGAAAACTCTGTGAGGGTCACTATGAGTCAGAGACAATTCGACACCACCTAACAACAACAACTCAAGATCACCCACAGGGAAAGATAAAATATTAGACTCACAAATATACTTTCTGTACTAACATTTTGCCAAGTTCTGGGCTTGAGTAGCCTTCTACTGGCAAACTTTTTGCTGGACAAAGACCTGAAGTAACAGGACAATTCCAGTGACTATCTTGGCAAGATGACACGGAACGTCCAATCTAGCAGGACACGTGGAGCACTCCATGCATTCTGTACTAGCCAGGGAGTCAAACCCAATCCTAAAATAGCCTGTGAAATCTCAGTAAAATCTTACCTCTTAGCTCGGTAACATTCTAACTTGTTGCCAATCCATCTAAAATATTTAAAAATATATGCGATTTCCCCCCCGCAAATTAACCTATAGAAAAAAGAGAAGGCAGAGGTTCCAGTGCCCGTGAGGTCATTGCACTCCTGGGTGCATCAGCTCACATAGGGACAGGGACACATGTGAGAGATGGTGCCTGGAGCACAAACCCAGGTTGTGTGTAGAGCCGTGTAGCTGGGTCTGGCAGAAGAATTGATGCTTTTGAATTGTGGTGCTGGAGATGTCTATTGAATATACCATGGACTGCCAAAAGAACCAACAGATCTGGCCCAAAAGAAGTGCAACCAGAGTGCTCCTCGAAAGCAAGAATGGCCAGACTGCGTCTTACATATTTCGGACATGTAGTCAGGAGAGATCAACCCCTAGAGAAAGACATCATGTTTTAGAGAGTGGCAGGTCAACGAAAAAGAGGAAAACCCTCCACCAAATGGATTGACAGTGTCTGCAACAATGGGCTTAAACATAAATAAGATTGTTTGCCTGGCGCAGAATCGGCAAGGGTTTCGATCTGCTATACATAGGGTCACTATGAGTCCGACTCGACTCGACGGCACCTAACAATAACAACAAGCAGGGTCTGGAAAGAAGAACTGCTCAGGGCTACACCAGCTGCCTTCACACACAGACACTGGCCCATGAGGGCTACACTGCACTGGGACAGCTACTTCTATAGGCTGAAAGCCAGTGTAGGATGGGGCTCAAATTTCCATGCAGTGTTGGGGAGCATGTTATATGAGAAAGAAAAAGGTTGTCACCAATTTCTGGAAGGAACCCAAGATGTATCAGGATGTTGTTGTTGTTAGGTGCCGTCGAGTCAGTATCCTACTCATAGCGACCCTCATAGGGTTTTCAATGGCTGACTATTCTGGGATTGCCTTGGGAGTGGATTGCCAGGTCCTTCTCCCATTTTTGTGGTGCTGGGAATTGAACTCGGGACCTCAGAGACTTCAGCACAGTGCTCTACCAACTGAGCTAAATCCCAGCCATGTATCAGGATAGTCTGTTAAAATCCATTCCCCATCTTTTCAGTAGGATGTGAGTGAGCCCAAAGATACCTCTGTGACTTGTTCCAGAAGGAGGAGAAAAATTGTACTGATCGCTCACCTTTTTTGGAAAGAACAAGCTATTCCTCTGACACTTTACACGGAGATTCATCTCCATTTAATTATACAATGAGGAGATAATTAACTTGAAACGTGCACAAGACTTTATGAGCATGTAAGATAAAAAGAAACCAAAAGAAAGCAGTCGCCACACCGTAGCAAATGGCTCTTTATGACCTTCACCTTGGACTAAATGGATTGCTCAGATGTGGAGTCTGGGGAGGCGACTGCAGGTGTGACCTAAAACAAACCCTTTTGTTTACAGAGGAGGGGACAGAGGAAGCCTTGTCTTCTCTTCCCTTTGTTCCCATCCTGTCTATATTTTGATCAGCAGATTTACCTAAGGTCACACAGTGGTCAAAGGGCAATTGCTAGACCTCAGATCTAACTGCCCCACCTCCTAACCCCGTTCTCTGCTTACTTAGAAGCATCCTTTGATCATACATAATGGCGACCGGGCGGTACTCAGTGAGGGAGGCGTCCTTACTTGGGCCAGCACAGAACCGCAGCAGATGAAAATCACTGCCTTGTGCTAAACATTTCCACCTGGGGTAGACAGACTTCCAAGCACCCAAAGGTGGCTTTGTCTCAGTTCCCAGAACCTGGCAACACATCACATTACACGGAAAAGGAAATCAGGAGCAGCTGGAATTCATGTTCCTAATCCATAGGGCTTAAATTAGAAAAATCATCCTGTTTTCTCTGCCTGGGCCCAAGATAACCACCATTTCTGACAGTGGCAGAGTCATGTGATCATAGAAAGGCACAGACAGCCACGGCTGGCTCTGAAGAAAAGGAGGGACCAGGAGCCTTCAGAAGCTTGAAGAGGCAAGAAAACAGATTGTCGCCTAGAGCACTGGGCAGATGATCCTTGCTGACACTTTGATTTGACCCAGCGAAGCTCACTTCAGACTTGCGAGTTTCAGAATGCAAGAAAACAAGTCTGCGTTGCTTTAAGGACTTAGGCTTGTGGAAGCTTGTTACAGTGGAACCTAATCCATCACCCATGAGGCTTTCTTTGGACAACTTCATCTAGTTATGGAGCAGAGCTTCAGCCTATGAGAGACATGCGTGTGTGGGCGGATCTGCAGGACTGTGAACACGGGGGATTCCCAGGCCTGGGGTCTGCGGGTATCTCACCTCTCCAGTGGTGTTTAAGGGTGGGGCAGAAGAGTTTTAGAGAATATTATTCTTCTCACAATCTCACTGGGAAGATGTAAATTTTGTATTTATGTGTCCGTTTTGGTTGGAACGCATTGCTCTAGGAAAAACTGTGGCAAAAGATCTCTTTAGAGTATTGAAAAGCAAAGATGTCACATTGAAGACGAAGGTGCATCTGACTCATGCCATGGTATTTTCAGTCGCATCATATGGTTGTAAACACTAGACACTGAACAAGGAAGACAAGAGAAGAATTGATGCTTTTGAATTATGGTGCTGGAGATGATTATTGCATATACCATGGACTGCCAAAAGAACCAACAGATCTGTCCTAGAAGAAGTGCAACCAGAGTGCTCTGTGGAAGCAAGGATGGCCAGACTTCATGTGATGTATTTTGGACATGTAGTCAGGAGGGACCAATCCCTGGAGAAGGACATGATGTTTGGGAGTGTGGTGGCTGCGTCTTACATGTTTTGGACATGTAGTCAGGAGAGATCAATCCCTGGAGAAGGACATCATGTTTGGGAGAGTGGCAGGTCAACGCAAAAGAGGAAAACCCTCCACCAGATGGATTGACACAGTGTCTGCAACAATGGGCTTAAACATAAATAAGATTGTGCGCCTGCAACAGAATCGGGAAGTGTTTCGATCTGCTGTACACAGGGTTGCTATGAGTCGGACTCGACTCGATGGCACCTAACAACAACAACAACAACAACAACAACAACAACAACAACTGGTTGGAAAAGCAGTGATTAATTTCTTCCTATGAAAAAAACATTGAAAATAAAAGGCTATAAAGCAAAGTCTTTGAGCTATCCAGGGCTTTAGGGAGGAGCCTATTGTCTATATTTCTTTGACTTCGTTTCTGGGTTTAGCTCTTCTTTCTTTCCATCATAGGAAGTCTTTATGTACAGACTGGAAATTTTAATCAGCCCTTTTGATTAACCTGGCTAATTTGCCTCCTGGATTTCTGAAGACAAAAGAAAGTCACACTCAATATTTGTTTTTCAGACTCGATTTTAAACAATATAATCAAAACCCTTAGTCCCACTGCAAAACACAGTTAATTTGTAAAAGTGATTAAGGGAGGCATCATACAATTTTCCAGTTCATTAATCATCACTGACACGTCTTTTGCCAATAACAATGTTCTTTGACAACACAGTTTGCTGCGTTCATTTTTCCTCTTTTCTCTACGGAGGGATTCAGGGATAGCAAAAATACTTCCCTAATAAGGACTAACAGGTGACAGTGGCCAAACTCCAGCCAGGCTCCTCTGAGCCCTCTTTCAATTAGGCTTCAACTGTGGGCTAGAAAGACTTACTGACCTCGCTCCTGACTGCTCGGAGCCACATCTTAAGACAATCGTTCCTTCTGTCTGCTCCTGCAGAGCCAAGCTGCTCCCTCGGGCCACAGGTAGTGTCAGCTCACACTGTTGCAGCCCCAAAACGTTTCACATCTCAGCCTCCCTTTCCCTCCTGCACTGTCGTCGCTTCATTATCTCTCTTCAAACACCTGCTTCGGCTCAGCTGTCTTTTGCTCTGGCTGTGACTGTTGTAATTCATTATTTCAATCATTAAACAAACGTCTCCTGAGTGCCTACTACGTGCTGGGCACCGGCGCCATGATAATAAACAAGACACGCAGCCACATTTAAATTAAATGGAGGTTTTCATCTCCCCACGAATGATGGGTTTGAATCATCCACTGAGCGTGCTTGGCATCATTGGAATGGACTGTATTAGTTTATAGCTAGCTACACGCAGCAGTCCTCCGACCACCCCAGGACAGATAATCTAGTCTGGTTCCCTCTTTTCAGAGGTGTAGAAACTGAAATCTGAAGGTGTGGAATCACCTGTTGCGAACCACGCAGCCTACAAAGGCCAGAACTAGCACAGCTGCAGAAGAGGAGCCCAGGATCCCGAGTTCCTGTCGTGTGCCACGCTCTGCCCTGGGGTCACACTTCCTGTAACTATGCTGGAAACTGGACCTTGTTATATCCACTCACAGATGTGGGAACTAAGCATCAAAGTGACATCCTCAGTGCCAGCAGAGTCAGATTTCAAACCATGGTTTGGCTGGTATCAGAGCCCAAGGACCTTGATTTTAATGTCTGCTTTATTCTCTTTATATATTCATATATGTACACACACACACACACATATATACATATATGTATATATGTACATATATATGTATGTGTATATGTGTGTGTATATATATACATACACACACACACACACACACACACACACACACACACACACACACATATAGGCTGGGATTTAGCTCAGTTGGTAGAGCACTGCTCTGCAGTCTCTGAGGTCCCGAGTTCAATTCCCAGCACCACAAAAATGGGAGAAGGACCTGGCAATCCACTCCCAAGGCAATCCCAAAACAGTCTGCCATTGAAAACCCTATGAGGGTTGCTATGAGTCAGATACTGACTGGACGCAACGGCACCTAACAACAACAACAACAACAACAACAACAACAACGACAATTGGTTGAAAAAGCAGTTTATTCTGGTAGGAACACTGAATGTGAGAGCCACCATCTGAGACTTGCAAGTTCAATAACAGTTTCCAAACACGGGACGATCATCCACACAACCATCCTTTCTGGGCCCACCATCCAAACACAGGACCTTCATCCAAACATAGGACCTTCATCCTCAGGACTACCATCCATGGGACAATCATCCAAACACAGCAATACCAGGTGCTGTAGGTTTGGGAGAAGGACCTAGCAACTCACTCCCCCCAAAATAATCAGCCATTGAAAACCCTATGAATAGCAGAAAAACACAATAGCATTTCGCCTGTTGTACATAGAGTCGCTATGAGTCAGATACCGACTTGATGGCACCTAAAAACAACAACAGCCCCCAATGTGACTATCTGGAGATGCAGCTTCTTAAGGCAATTACGGGTAATTGAGATCACAATGGTGGCCCCTGATTTGGTGGGACAGAGGCATTGGAAGAGGAGGAAGAGACAAGGGAGCTCATGAGTCCAGATCAAAGCTGTGCAAGACTCTGGACGCAGGGGCTGTGTGCAAGCCAAGAGGAAGGGCCTCGTCAGAAACCGCTCTGCTGGCACCTTGACATTGGACTCCCAGCCTCTAATCTGTGGAGAAAATAAAATCCTGCTGATGCAGCCACCCAGTCTCTGGCATTCGTTGACAGGAGCCAGCTAGGAGCTGAACATCTGTGCCCGCCTGATGTCTGCCTATTGAAACACTAATCCCTAAGTGGAGGCATTGGGCTGGGACTTAGCTGAGTTGGTAGAGCGCCGCTCAGCAGTCTCTGAGGTCCCAAGTTCGATTCCCAGCACTGCAAAATGGGAGAAGGATGTGGCAACCCACTCCCAAGGCAATCCCGAAACAGTCAGCCATCGAAAACCCTATGAGGGTTGCTATGAGTTGGACTCGACTCGATGGCACCTAACAACAACAACAACAAGTGAAGGCATTGGGATGTGGGGCTCAGGGGAGGTTATGACATCATGAATGTGGAGCTCAGGTGGACTCAGATTTGGACCCTTATAAAGAAGCCTGGGGGGGATCCCCACCCGCTCCCGTCATGTGGACAAAATGAGAGGGCGCCATCCATGGGCCAGAACACATCCCCACTACCTAGCCTCAAGGATGGGGGAATAAAGAAAGCTCTGCTGTTCAGAAGCCACGTTGTTTGTGGCATTTTGTTATCACAGCCCAAAGGCACAGGACACAGCCTGAGCAGACGAATTCCCCCACTATCCTGAAAGAAAGGAGGAAGAGCTGGCTATGCGCTCCAGCCCAGCCTTCTGAGGATATTCCTGTCCTGGGGGTCCAGATATTGGGATCACCAAGACCCAAGTCAAGGAGGCACAAGTACTCAAATGCAGGCTGCTTAGATCAAGTTTATTCCCACACAGCAATAGAATCAGGTACTTTAATATTAAGAGTGACCTATATGCAAAAATATGCGGGCTGGGATTTAGCTCAATTGGTAGAGCACTGCACTGCAGTCTCTGAGGACCTGAGTTCAATTCCCAGCACCGCAAAAATGGGAGAAGGGCTTGGCAATCCACTCCCAAGACAATCACAAAATAGTCAGCAGCAAAATGGGAGTAGGACATAGCAACCCACTCCCAAGGCAATCCCGAAACAGTCAGCCATTGAAAACCCTATGAGGGTTGCTATGAGTCAGACTCGACTCAACGGCACCTAAAAACAACAACATATGCAAAAATTATTAAAAATATATCAAGAAGTACAACTCAGCAGGGAGGTAAACAGAATTCATAGACATATTCTTGGATACAATTGCTTTGGCTTCAATGATAGAATTTCTGGAAAGTTAGTTGTCATATAGATCTGGGTTAGTAACTGATACTCAGGAAGGATCGCTATAAAATATCCTATAGAGATGATACACTGTAAATTTTTAGAATTGAAGAGGAGAGCCAGCAGCCATGGCACACACTTATTATCCAAGCAACTCGGGAGGCTGAGGCATAGGGATTGTGAGTTCAAGGCCAGAGGCTGCCTGCATAACTTAGCGAGACCCTGTCTCAACATAAACAATAAAAAGGGGGCCTGGAGGTGCAGCTCCGGGGCACAGTGCCTGCCTGTCCAGCATTTGCAAGGCTCTGAGTTCAACTCCCCAGTACTACAAAAAAAAATGAATTGAAGAGGAGGATAAATGCAGTGAGAGATATTAAAGTTGAGTGGCAGTTGAGGGTACTACTGTATGTCTACCTCTGTGACATTTCTGCCAACACCAAAGACTCTACTCTCTTAAAGAGGACACTTCACTTTTAACGAGAGGGGCAGAGAGAGATGTCTTTTACAATCTTCCAAGAGAATATATAGTCCTGGAAGGACCTTATTTAATAGGAATTTTGCACATAATCTGAGCAGGGGTCATTCTAGGATCAAAGCTCTTGCCGGCAAGCCCTGTTGTTGTTGTTGTTGTTGTTGTTAGGTGCCGTCGAGTCGGAATCTGACTCATAGTGACCCTCATAGGGTTTTCAATGGCTGTTTCAGGATTGCCTTGGGAGTGGATTGCCAGGCCCTTCTCCCATTTTTGCGGTGCTGGGAATTGAACTCGGGACCTCAGAGACTGCAGAGCAGCGCTCTACCAACTGAGCTAAATCCCAGCCCGGCAAGCCCTGTAGACATCTTAATTCCTACCAGTCAACTGCGAACCTTCATGTTGTTTTCATGCATTTATTTGTTTATAAAAAGAAACAATTGCAACAACCAGTATGTTTTTCCATGTGGTAAACAATTATTTTAAGTGGCTTTTCATCTAGCAAATGAACCAGGCTTTATGAGAAAACACCAAACTTAATTTTTTGAAAAGGAAAGAAACAAAATATTGTATGCTATGGGACGGTAATGCTTATTAGTGGTAAAAATTAAATATCTACTACAGTAGTAATGTAGAATTCATTCTATTTTTAACATCTGCTGATTGAAGGTCTTTGAAAATTAATGTTTGGTTATTTAGTTATAACCAGCATTGCCTCTTCCACCTGTTACCACAAATCAACATGTTAGGAAGATATGGGAAAAAGGAATAGCATATCACAACATTGTCGCTGTTCTTGTTAGGTGCCATCAAGTCAGTATTCAACTCATAGTGACCCTCTGTACAATAGGCGAAACACTATTGTCAGTGCTTCTCTGCCATTCATAGGTTTTTCAATGGTTGATTGATTTTTGCAAGCGGGTTTCTGGGTTCTTCTCCCAAGCCTATAGTACTTGGTTCCCAGGCGGTCTCCCATCCAAGTACTAACCTGACCAGACCCTGCTTAGCTTCTGAGATCTAACAAGA
The DNA here is from genome assembly GCA_007922755.1 of Pedetes capensis. Classification (NCBI taxonomy): domain Eukaryota; kingdom Metazoa; phylum Chordata; class Mammalia; order Rodentia; family Pedetidae; genus Pedetes; species Pedetes capensis. The sequence goes on from VMDO01009813.1 coordinate 42,725, forward strand.
TCAGATGCCACAGTGCTACGGCTGTTACCCGAATAAACATGCCAGCAAATGTATGTGTGCAGACCCAAAGGAATCCCCATATCACAACAGCTTCATGAATGAAAAATATAACATTCATTGGAATATTGAACCTGAAATATTTTAATCCAAGTACATGCTTAAGTCAGTTGTTGTTATTGTTGTTGTTGTCGTTAGGTGTTGTCAGGTTGGCATCCGACTCATAGTGATCCTATGTACAACAGGCGAAACACTATTTTCAGTGCTTCTCTGCTGTCCATAAGGTTTTCAATAGCAGATTGATTTTTGGGAGTGGCTTGCCGGGTCCTTCTCCCAAGTCAGTTACACTTGTTTAATACCAGAATTAGAAGAGAATTCTATGAACCTCATAATTGCTTTCTCCAGAATTCACTAATGCAGCTACCAGGAAATGCATGTGTCTAAATGGAACCCTTCAAGCCTGTGCTTTAGCACTCTCAAAATGCCACCGCTCAGACATGGTGTCAGGCAAATCTGAAATTGTGTGACCCCTGTTCATGCATAACATTTGGACACTGCCTTACCACAGCTTCTCTTATCCCCTTCAAGGGACGGATTTGCAAAAAGACAGGTACAACTCATTAAATCCGAAGATTTCTGAATTCCTTTCCCCCAAGTGATATATCTGCCTTCGTCTATTTGTGTCATGAATGTGAACAGAACACAGAGTGATTGTAATTGTGAGAAAATGTGACATTCATATATATGCTTTGTTCTCTCCCAGTGCAAGGAAAGAAATGCCTTTCACAATCAGTACCTCGGAGAGCGACTGAGACTCTGCTCTAAGAACATGGTATCAGAAAGGAGTCCAGCCTTCCGACTGGCGTTGTCAAATAGGGTGTTGAAGGGGGTTGCGCAGGTTAAGGATCAAAACCTCCTGCCATCAGCCTTTGCTTCTTAGTGCCACCATCAAATAAAAGGAACCAGCACTCTCTGGGAGTCTAGGGCCACAGCACAGAAAATACAAACTGAGCCTGGCATGCCTTGTAATACTAGAAAAGTGCTAAGAAGTCAAAATTATGGGGCGATCCTGGGGGAACATAGGAGCCACTCTGAAAGAGCTTCCAGGGCCAAAGCTGGAACCACCTGGGCAGCAATATGAGCACAGAATTGGATGAGAGGGAAAAAGCTTAAGATAGACTTGTTGTTGTTGTTGTTGGGTGCCATCGAGTCGGCATCCGACTCATAATGACCTTCATGGGGTTTTCAATAGCTGACCATTTCAGGATTGCCTCGGGAGTGGATTGCCAGGCCCTTCTCCCATTTTTTTGGTGCTGGGAATTGAACTCAGGACCTCAGAGACCGCAGTGCAGTGCTCTACCAACTGAGCTAAATCCCAGCCCTTAAAACAGACATAAGACTCCATATTCACACATATGGATTAAGTTTTCTAAAGCTGCCACAATGAGCACCAGAGACTGGGGGGCTTGAACCATATAAGTCCATTTCCTCACAGCTCTAGAGGTAAGAAGTCCAACACCAAGGTATTAGCACGCCTGGTTCCCTCTGAGGTTCCTTTTAGATGGAGTCTTCTCCCCTTCTCCTGAGTCCTAATTTCCTCCTATAAGGACAACTATCAGCCATTGAAAACCCTATGGGGGCCGCTATGAGTCAGATACCGACTCGATGGCACCTAACAACAACAACAACAATATCCTATTGGATTAACACTAACCCTGATGACCTTAGTGAAGCCTAATTATGTCATGAAAGTTCTTATCGCAAAATACAGCCTCAATCTGAGGCCCTGGGGACTTCAGCATAAGAATGTGGTGGGGCACGAGGGGCACAATGCTGACATAAATCAATGAGTAAAGCAAGGAAAGACTAAGAAACTTTCATAGACCAGAGGACACTGAGTACATATGACAACCAAGTGCAGTGCAGGGCTCCGGGCTGGGTCTGCCACAGAGAGAGGATACTAACGGCAAAGCTGGTGAGATCCAGAGAATGTCCTGTTGTTGTTAGGTGCCGTCAAGTCGATATCCGACTCATAGTAACCCTATGTACAACAGGCGAAACACCATGGTTAGTGCTTCTCTGCTATTCATAGAGTTTTCAATGGCTGATTATTTTTTGGGGAGTGGGTTGCTAGGTCCTTCTCCCAAGCCTACAGCTTCTGGTGTTCCCAGGTGGTCTCCCATCCAAGTACTAACCACGCCCGACCCTGCTTAGCTTCCGAGATCTGATGGGATTGGATGCCACAGGGCTATGGCTGCAGGCAGAGAACGTCTGGAGGCCACTTAATAGCTACACAGAAATGTCAATTTTTTAGTTTTGACTGAGGTACCATGGGAAAGGGAAATGTTATTAACAAGGGAGAAATCAGGTGCGTGCTAACAACTCTGTGTTCTCTCTGAAAATGTCCATACATCTAAAATTAGTGCAACATTTTTAAAAATATTGAAAAGATCCCAGTAATCATACAAGGGCTGGGATTTAGCTCAGTTGGTAGAGCACTGCTCTGCAGTCCCTGAGGTCCCAAGTTCAATTCCCAGCACTGCAAAAATGGGAGAAGTACCTGGCAACCCACTCCCAAGGCAATCCTGAAACAGAATCCGATACCATCAGATCTCGGAAGCTAAGCAGGGCCGGCCCTGATTAGTACCTGGATGGGAGACCACCTGGGAACACCAGGTGCTGCAGGCTTGGGAGAAGGACCTGGCAACCCCCTCCCAAAAATCAATCTGCCATTGAAAACCCTATGAACAGCAGAGAAGCACTGATAATAGTGTTTCCCCTGTTGTACAGAGGGTCGCTATGAGTCGGATACCGACTCGACGGCACCTAACAACACCAACAACAGCCATTGAAAACCCTATGAGGATCGGTATGAGTCGGATACGACTCGACAGCACCTAACAACAACAACAACCACAATCATACAAACCTAAAGTGAGGATTTGGCTCAAACCAATTGAGAACCAATCCTTTTCCAACTTCAACCAAACAAACACCCAAGAAGGTAACTGGGAAATTAACCCGGTCTTCTGTTATAGACTCAATGGCAACAAAGCCCTGTGTTTACACAGTGAAGACCCTCGAGCCAGCTTCATATTAGAAAGAAGTTTGGTTTGTCCCACTTTTCTCGAAGCACATGGTTTTCTCCATGCCCCCCCCCCGTTTGCTATTTGAAAGAGAAACCTTAGTAATGACAAAGACTCCTGCTGCCATTGCCACCGTTCTTAACAGCAACAGTGACACAAGCTCTCTGTGAGCACCTGTTGTGTGCCAGGTTCGTTTTAGGCACTTCCTTGGTTCAGTGAATTACCACAGCCACCTCTGCATCAGCTGCTGTTACCATCCCCAGTTTGGGAAGCTAGGAGGCAGTGGTTACACCTCTAACACAAGGTCATGTTGACACAGCTCGTAAGCCGCCAAGCCAACCCTGGAGCCAGGAGGTGCGTGCAGAGAACTGGCTTCCATAGGAGAAAATCAGCAGTGGCCCTGGGGGGTGAGCAGGGAGATGCCACTGGAACTGGACATGAGTGAGGAAGCCTGGGCAGCCCACGGGTCCCCTGCCTCTCCAAAGGGGCAAAACCGCAGAAGGACTCCACAGGAACAAAGGCACGGGGCCCAGATGTTCTTTTATTTCAAGAGAAGCCATAGGATTTTTACTTTCCTTTTCTAAAGACAGGGTTTCAAACTCATGATCCTCCTCCTGCCTCAGCCTCCCAAGTGCTGGGATTACAGGTGTGCGCCACCACACCTGTGCAGTTTTTACGTTTTACTAAAAAAAAAAACCTTCAAATCTCCACTTGAGATTCAAAAGGAAAACTAACCACAGGGATCAATTAACTAAACTAAACACATCTTCCAAGATCCCAACAGCTGCAGGAAGGGAAGAAGCACACAGGGTGAATGTATTTAAACACAGCCTGGCCAGCTCATGGCACGAAAAATGTATATCTACTCCCAGGAAGATTTAGCTCAGTTGGTAGAGCGCTGCGCTGCAGTCTCTGAGGTCTGGAGTTCAATTCCCAGCACTGCAAAAATGGGAGAAGGGCCTGGCAATCCACTCCCAAGGCAATCCCAAAACAGTCAGCCACTGAAAACCCTATGAGGGTCGCTATGAATTGGATACTGACTCAATGGCACCTAACAACAACAACAACTCCTAACAACAACTCCCAGGAAATCAAACTAAACACCACCACTGACTGCCAGGCAGCATCCAGGGTCCACAAGGAAGCAAAGAAAAGGCACAGGCGATTCTTCTTGCTAAAACTCTGCCAGTAAGTAAACCATGCCAGTAAGACTGTGGCCCTCAAGGTGTCACATGGTTGAAATGAGTTTTGGACAACGGGCTGTGATGGGCCCAATGACCAAAGTAGAAAACAGGTGCCAGAAGCTACTGAGAAGAGAGACTTGGGAGAATCCTCTGAAAGGTTCTTAAAACTGAAGTAGAAATTCGAATGGGAAGAGGAATTCCAGGTAGAGAGTCTGACGGCAAATCGTAAATGCCAGAGCCCTGACACGGTGTGGCCTGTGGTCCGTGATCTGCCTGGCGTGTGTGGAGAAGATGATGGGACTCGGCGCTGGACGAGCAAGCTGGCACAGGGAGGTCCCGGCCACCAGATATGGGCTCAGGATCTGCGTTCCCCTCCAAGGGGAGAGCCACGAGGTCAGTGGTGACCTGTGCCCTGGGGGAGGAGCTGAGGCCCGGGCAGGGCAGATGACCGGGCAGCACTAGGAGGGAATCCGCACAGCGCGTTTGGGCCCCGGGCAGCACTAGGAGGGAATCCGCACAGCGCGTTTGGGCGAGTCCTTCTTTTTCCGTAGACAGACGTGTGCTCCCAGCCTGAAGAGACCCCAGCGAGCGCTTTGTACCCTCTGTCCTCACATGCGTCTGGCACTTTCTTCGATCACCATGGGCTGGAACAGAACCTTGTGTGAGCAGGTGCTAAGGGATAATGATGACCAGCCCCAGGGGTCTGACCAGGCAGTCTGGGCCCTATGGGCTGGCCTTTCTGGTAAGTCCCCAGGGGGGCAGGTGGAGCCAGTCTCAAGACCACACTCGGGGACTAGCGGCTGGCTGAGTGGTGATTCTGATGGGGCGGCTGCAGGTAACCATGGCAGGTCAATAGAATGTCCACGTGTGTGTCTCCGTATGTTCACTGCCCAGTCCGAGTATGTCCAGATGTTACCTGATCAGACCATGCCGTGCGCTGCCACTGATCCCGCAGATCCAGGGGCTGGGCACGGCCCCTCCACTCGCTTCCATTTACACACCGCCTGCCATTCCCAGTTGAACGATTCCCTTCTCCTTCCCCTCAGAAAACGTTTCCATTTCCAAGCGATGACACGGGAGGCAGAGCAGCTGCTAAGGGAGTATCTAATAGTTTCGTACGGACACAAATAATATCTCCATTTTCATTCGTGGCTGGAAGGAAGAACAAGCCAAGCGGCAGGACAGGCTCTTCCGGAAATGATATTTAAAACTGAACATCTTCACCTAGGATGGGAAACACTGATGTGAAAACAAAGCATGGGGGCCTCTGTTTAAGATCCTTCTCATTTTCCCTGGATCCCGACCAAGGGTGAGGAACTTCACCAAGCGTGTGACTCCGGCAGCCTGCTGAGCTCCCCAGGTCTGCTTCCTGATCTATAAACCGAGACAAGGGCAGGTCTTACTTCATAGGGTTGGCCCAGAACAGTACATGAAAAGACGGACATGCACACGTGTGGGAAGACAGTCGGGTTCTTAGGGGAGTTCTGTTCTTGTCTGATGTTCTGGAAGAGGTTGTGCTGGGAAACAGCTGTGTGTCTCCTCTGACTAAGGTTTCAGTCCTGGCCATCTGCGCCCATGGACCAGGAGTGACCCTTATGGAACATAAATGAAGGCTCGAAAACTGGCACCAATTGCTGTGAGACTTGGCGAACACCAAGTCTTCCTCTGCCTGTCTTCTCACCCCCCTTCTGGTGGCGCTGTGCTCTCAGGGCAGCACGCTGAGGCCAGGGGACTGGAAACTCGAGGTGGCCGCATCTCCGCACTGGGCTCACTTCCTGACCTTGAAAGAGAGGCAGGTGAAGAAAGCTCTGCATCTCCAAAGCCCGAGGGGCTCCCCATCCTCTGGAAAGCGGCTATGAGAAGACACGCTCAGCGCTGGGCTCTTTGGAGACCACCAGCAAGCCAGCACAGGGGGTGACATTCCAGGGAGCTCCATGCTCTTATTCTGTTTCCCATAAAACAGAGGCCACAGGAGACAAAGCAAATGCTCACGTAGCCCCTCCGCTGAATCAATAACCCCAGGTAGAAAGCCCTGCTTGCACTGCCACTCACCCAGCCCTGGACCTGTGTCTCTCACACAATGCCCACCCGGCCCTCCAGGAACCATGTTCCTTTGGCCCTGCTAGGCAGCAGAGCCAGCCACAGCCACGGCAAGGACACTGTGCCCCTCTGCTGCTCCTTGGCTCCCAGCCATCTGAGAGCCCTGAGCACCGGGCACCGAGCCAGCTCCAGCAGACGTCTGTCACCGCGTAACACGCACACATGGGAGGAGCGCTCTGCAACCGAGAGATGCTTGAGAGCAGAGAGGGAGAAAGAAAGCGAGCTCCGCTCAAGGACGGGAACAAAATTCAAGGCAAACTCCGGAGCATCGGACCTTATTTCAGATGCTTGTGAGCCAAAAAGAGATGAGAGCAGGAACTGGTAAGGGACAGGAAGTGGCCCACGGCAGGGGTCTCCCTCCTCCAAGCCCTCCTCTGTCCTCCTGCGTCAAAATGATCCTAGGAAGGAAAAATGATGATCTGTCCTCCTCGTATTTTTCCTTTCTGTTTTACGATTATAGCTTTCCCTCCTTTCAAGAAAATGAGCAACCTTCGCTTCTGTCTGTCTGTCTCTCTCCTGGTTGTGCTGATTTCACAACCTTCTCCTGCGTCCACCTTCCCACGGTAACTACCACTCCTACCAGGTTTCTTGCATGGAAAGATTTATTTCCCACGGCAACGTGGACACAGTGCTTTTCCCAGAGAGTGCTCTCCATAGAAATAAATGCTGAACACAGTAACTCAGTATTTGCTGAGCACAGCAGAAATGTAAATACACTCACACCTGGCGTCTGAGTTTGGGCCAGTCCAGGTTCTCGTGCCTGTCCCACCTTGTTTCACCTTTCCAACAATTCTGTAATGGGGAATATCTGGTCATGTTCATTTGTATCAACATGGAGATGGAGTTTTTAAAATGACAGGAATTCCTCCATGGAACTGTGAAAGCTAACACAAGTTTTTAGGTATACTCCAGATGTCCGGATTACGGAGCCACTTTGCCACGCTGCCGCATTTGAACGTGGGGGCCACAGTTAAACTAAGTCAATCACAGAGGCCGTGGTGACCGGGGAAGCAAGCACTCCTCTGGAGAGAGGATACACCCTCCTTCTCCAAAACAGAAAGAAAGGGAATCCTCAGAAATAGCACGGCTGGCTGGGTGCAGTGGCATACGCCTGTAATCCCAGTAGCTTGGGAGGCAGAGGTGGTAGGATTGCAAGTTCAAGACTACAGGCAGTCTGTGTAACTTAGCAAGACCCTGTCTCAAAAAGTAAAAAAAAAAAAAAAAAAAAAAAAAAAAAAAAAAAAAAAAAAAAAAAAAAAAAAAAAAAAATGGGCTGAGGGTGCAGCTCAATGGTCCAGCACTTGCAAAGCAGGCAAGCATGAGGCCCTGGGTTCAACCCCCAGTACTGCAAAAAATAAATAAAAATAAAAATAAAAAACAATAATAATAATAAAAAGTAGCTCAGAGGTCCAGCACTTGCAAAGCATGCAGGCGCGAGGCCCTAGGTTCAACCCCCAGTACTGAAAAAAAAAAAAAAAAAAAAAGAAAGAAAGAAAGAAAGAAAGAGCATGGCTTCTCCTGCATTCCCAGAATCTAAATATCCACTCTCCTGCTCCACTGTTCCGACATCAACACACTACAGAAGGGATAAGCATTGGGCTGACGTTTCCCATATTCCACTCAGTGTTAATTATTAAAGCATCTACCATTCAATGAACAAATCCCAGTTATACCAGCTCCAATGAAGGCAGGATTGGTGACAGGCAAACTTTTTCAAGCTTCAGGTTGAAATAATCTACCCTGGAAAACAATATCTTTCCATCCACAGAGAGTACTTCTCAAATTTGTTCTCCTAAGCAACCAAGTGGGCCGTCTAAAACCGACTCACAGGGTGCCTGAGAGTTGTTGCTTTTAAAAAGGAATTTAGAGCCAGGTGCAGTGGCGCACACCTGTAATCCCAGCAGTTTGGGAGGCAGAGGCAGGAGGCTCGCAAGTTCGAGACCAAAGGCAGTCTGTGTAACTTAGCGAGACCCTGTCTCAAAAAGTAAAAAAAAAAATTGGCTGGGGGCACAGCTCAGTGGTCCAGCACTTGCAGAGCACGCAAGTGTGAGGCCCTGGGTTCAACCCCCAGTACCACAAAAAAAAAAAAAAAAAAAAAGGAATTTAGGAGGCAGCAATGATAAACAAACAAGGTCTGCCAAATGTAACCCCCTTCCCAAGAAAATTATTCCTCAGAGACACCAGATTTGACTCCTTGGGAATGAGTGGGAGAGATTCACCTTCCATGCCTGATTTCCTGCTTGGCTCGGGCATTTCACTTGGCTAAATGAAATCAGCACAACCGAGAGAGAGAGAGAGAGAGAGAGAGAGAGAGAGAGAGAGAGAGAGAGAGGCAGACAGACAGACAGACAGAAGCGAAAGTTGCTCATTTTCTTGAAAAGAGGGAAAGATATAATCATAAAATAGAAAGGAAAAATACAAGGATGATAGATAGTCATTTTTCCTTCCTAGGATCATTTTGATGCCCAAATCTAAGGCCTTTTAGATTGCCCATGAAGTCTTGGAAGTGTAAATGAAAATGGAGATACAAGTTACAAAAGGATCAAAAAGGTGAACTGGACAGGGGCAGGGGCATGATGAGGTGTGCTGATCTGGGGAGCTAAACTCACCTAAGGGGCTGGGATGGAGCTCAGTTGGTAGAGCACTGCTCTGCAGTCTCTGAGGTCCCGAGTTCGATTTCCAGCCCCGCAAAATGGGAGAAGGATGTGGCAACCCACTCCCAAGGCAATCCTGAAACAGTCAGCCATTGAAAACCCTATGAAGGTCGCCTCGAAGGCACCTAACAATAACAACAAACTCATCTAGGGTTGAAACCAGGTTCCATTACTCACTAGTGGAGATTGCTGAGGCCATCTACTTACGGTAAATGATCAAATCCTCTGCGTCCTCATTTTTTAGGATGAGGTCAATAATGAGCACTTCAGAGCAGTACTGGGAAGACTAACTGATGAGTACTACTAATGAGTATTACTAATGAGTATTACTAACTATAACTAACTGCCAAAAAGTGCCATATATTTTATGTTATGTGAGATGCCCTTGAGTCGGTATCCGACTCATAGCGACCCTCACAGGGTTTTCAATGGCTGACTGTTTCGGGATTGCCTTGGGAGTGGATTGTCAGGTCCTTCTCCTATTTTTGCGGTGCTGGGACTTGAACTCGGGACCTCAGAGACTGCAGCACAGTGCTCTAGCCACTGAGCTAAGTCCCAGCCCACGGTTATTGGACATAAATCTAGAAATGTATATTTAAGGAAATATTAAGTTGAAATGGATATACCCCTAGAAACTGTTCTATTTAAAAGACCGGCACCAAGGCATACAGCTCTGTGGAGACCCACAGGGAAAAGAGGGCTGTTTTGAGAGAAGAGGCTATGGCTGCACCCCCGACCCCCATGGACAACACAAAGCAAACAGATGCAATGCGCACCTGCTGGCCAGCTTCATCATTTGCCTCTCAGGAGTGTTTGCCGGTAACCAAATATATTAGAGTTTGTCCAAAACCCTGCAAATTTGAGGAGCTTCTCCATCAGAGGAGAATCCGTCTTGTTATTAACAGTCTGCAGCGGTGGCGCACGATTTATCACAGGTCATTTGCTTATAATTTCTTCCTCTGAAAACCCATCACACACTACATGGGTAATATGTTATTCAGCAAGGCAGGTGCTACTTCATAACAAAGACGTTTGCTTCTGGGGGAAAACATTATTTTCCATCAATTGAATGACTCCACAATTTTCTCTCCTTTTTCTTGAGGGAAAATTAAAACTGAAATGTGAGTCTTCTTTTCTCTCTCTTTCCCTTCCCCTGTCCCTCCCCACTGCAGTACTTGGGGGTTGAACCTAGGGCCTTATGTGTACTTGCAAGAACTCTACCACTGAGCTGCACCTCCAACCCCTTTAAAATTTCTTTTTTATCTTGAGACAGGGTCTTGATAAGTTATTCAGGCTGCCTGTGGTGTCCAGGCTGCGATCCTCTTCCCTGCACCTGCTGAGTCACTGGAATTATAGGAATATATCACCATATCTGAGGCTGGGATTTAGCTCAGTTGTTAGAGCGCTGTGCTGCAGTCTCTGAGGTCCCGAGTTCAATTCCCAGCGCCACAAAAATGGGAGAAGGACCTGGCAATCCACTCCTGAGGCAATCCCGAAACAGCCATTGAAAACCTTATGAGGGTCGCTATGAGTCAGATACCGACTCGACGGCACCTAACAACAACAACGATATCACCATATCTGACCTATTCCTCTCTCAATCATATTTCCACTATAATTTTCATAAGAAGCAGACTAAAATTTAACCTTGTGCATATTTTTCAAAATTCTATATAGTTGCTCAGATGGTACTCATTGCTAAAGAATATGACAAAGGCTGGGCACAGTGGTGCACACCTGTAATGCCAACAATTTGGGAGGCAGCACCTCCCTGCTATCCCTAGGGCTTTCAATGGTTAATTGTGTCAGGAGTGGGCTGCCAGGTAGTTCTCCTTAGCCTGTCTCAGTCTGGAAGCTCAGCTGAAACCTGTCCCCCATGGGTGGCCCTGCTGGTATCTGAGATACTAGTGGCAGGGCTTTCTGCATGTCAGCAACACGCAAGTCCCCATAGCACCAAGAGCTGACAGACATATTGGGGATGCCCGTGGATCAGACGACTTGATATTGTCGTTGTTGTTAGGTGCCCTTGAGTTGGTATCCTACTCATAGGGACTCTGCATATAACGGGTGAAACACTATTGTCAGTGCTTCTCTGTTGTTCTTAGGGCTTTCACTGGCGGATTGATTTTGGGGAGTGGGTTGCAGGGTCCGTCTCCCAAGCCTACAGTACCTGGTGTTCCCAGGCAGTCTCCCATCCAAGGACTAACCAGGCCTGACCCTGCTTTGTTCCTGAGACCTGATAGGATCGGATGCCACAAGGCTACAGCTGCAGGCTTGCTATTAAAATGTCATTATTACTTGTTTCTCCCCAAAATCCATATGCTGAACCCTTCTTCCAACATGACAGCATTAAGAGATGTGGCCTCTGCAAGGTGATTAGATGGCCAGGGCAGACCTTTCATGATAACAATGGTGTTTTGATTCAAGAAGCCCGAGGGAGACCATTTGCCCCGCTCCATCTGTGAGGACACAGGGAGAGTGCACCATCTACAAATGGGGCCCGCACCAACACCAAAGCTCCCAGTGCCTTGAATTTGGATTTTTAGCCTCAAGAACTGTGGGAAATAAGTTCTTGCTGTTTAGGAACTGCCCACTCTATGGCATTTTGTTACAGTCACCTGAATGGAGTAAGCCACTACCCTGAGCAATCAATAGATTCAATGAAATCCCTATCAAAATTCCACGGATATTTTTTGTAGAAATAGAAACGCCATCCTAAAATTCGTGTGGATCTCAAGGGGTCCTGAAAAGCCAAAACAATTTTTAAAATGAATTATAAACTGTAGTACTCACACTTCCGGATTTCAAAACCTACTCTAAAGCTACAATATCAAAATCCTAATATCAGCATGAAGACAGACATTTAGAAGAGAGCAGAGAGCCCAACAATAAACCCTCTCATCCAGGGCCAAATGCTAGGACCTTTCAATGGGAAAAGCGCAGGCTTCTCAGAACGGCGCTGGAAAAGCTGAAATTCCACATGAAGAAGACACAGGACAAACCTTCACGACATTTGATTTGGCCATCATGTCTCTGATAGGACAGGCACAGACGAAGGAATGAACTTCGTGAAAAAATTTAAAAATTTTCATCCAACTACTATAGGAACAAAGTAAAAAGGCAACACACAGAATGGGAAAAATATTTGCAAATTATGTATCTGGTCAGGGATTAGTCACCAGAACATGTGGAGAATTCCTAAAGCTCAACAGCAAAACAAAACAACCCATTTAAAAAATGGGCAAAGGGCCGGGCGTGGTGCCACATGCCTGTAATCCCAGTGGCTCGGGAGGTGGAGGCAGGAGGATCGCAAGTTCGAGACCAGAGGCAGTCTGTGTAATTTAGCAAGACCCTGTCTCAAAAAGTAAAAAATCGGGCTGGGGTGCAGCTCAGTGGTCCAGCACTTGCAGAGCATGCAGGTGCAAGGCCCTGGGTTCAACCCCCAGTACCACAAAACAACAACAACAACAACAAAAAATGAGCAAAGGACGTAAATAGACATTTCTCCAAGGAAGACATACGAGTGACCAATAAACACGTGAAAAGATACTGGACATCACTAACCACTGAAGAAATGCAAACCCAAGCCACACTGAGCTCTCAGTTCAACCATTAAGATGGCTATTAAAATAATAAATGAAACAAAAACAGAAAATGACCAGTCTTGGGGAGGGAATGGAGAAATTGGAACTTTTGTGCGCTGTCGGTAAAATGTAAAATGAAAGGGCCGCTGTGGAAAACACCATGGAATCTCCCCAAAAAACTAAAAGTAGAATTAGACTTCTACATACTCAAAAGAATTGAAATCAGAGTCATGAAGAGGTACTTGCATACCCAGGTTCATAGCAGCATTATTCACAATAACCAATCATAGCTGCAGCCTGCAGCGGTAGCCCTGTGGCATCCGATCCTGTCAGATCTCGGAAGCTAAGCAGGGTCGGGCCTGGTTAGTACCTGGATGGGAGACCGCCTGGGAACACCAGAAGCTGTAGGCTTGGGAGAAGGACCTGGCAACCCCCTCCCAAAAATCAATCTGCCATTGAAAACCCTATGAATAGCAGAGAAGCACTGACAATAGTGTTTCCCCTGTTGTACAGAGGGCCGCTATGAGTCGGATACCGACTCGACGGCATCTAACAACAACAACAATAATCATAGCTGCAAACCATACTGCTGTCCACCATGGCATGAATGGGTAAGCAAAATATGATAAGCAAATGTAATGGAATACTATTTAGACTTAAAAAGGAAAGAAACTCTGACATAAATTACAATATGGACATTATGCTAAAAGAAATGATTTAGTCCAAAAAGATAAACACTATATTATTCCTCTTATATAAGGCATTTGTTGCTATGGGCTGGGATTTAGCTCAGTTGGTAGAGCGCTGTGCTGCAGGCTCTGAGGTCCCAAGTTCAATTCCCAGCACTGCAAAAATGGGAGAAGGACCTGACAATCCACTCCCAAGGCAATCCCGAAACAGTCAGCCATTGAAAACCCTAAGAGGGTCGCTATGAGTCAGATACCGACTCGACGGCACCTAACAACAACAACATAAGGCATTTGTTGTTATTAGGTGCCACGGAGTCGGTGTTTGACTCATAACAACCCTATGCACAAAAGGTGAAACAACAGTATTATCAGTGCTTCTCTGCAATTCACAGGGTTTTCAATAGCTGACGGTTTTTTGGGAGTGGGATGCCAGGTCCTTCTCCCAAGCCTACAGCACCTGGTGTTCCCAGGCAGTCTCCCATCTAAGGACTAATCAAGCCTGACTCAGCTTAGCTCCCAAGATCTGATGGGATCAGACACCACAGTGGTATGGTTGCAGGCATAAGGTATTTAGAATCATTAAAATCAGAGACACAGGAAACAGGAAGGCGAGGGCTAGAGGAAGAGGGCGCATGAACGGCTGTTTAATGGGTACAGCATTTCAGTTTTCTCAGTTTCATGAAAAGTGAAAGAGAGATGGGTGGTGGTAGCGGTGGTGCATTAACACCACCAAACTATACAATTTAAACTGGGTAAGACAGTAAATCTTATATTATGTGCATTTTGCCATAATAAAAAATTTGAGGACTAAAATATAGTGTAAATCCCAGAGTTCCTAAGTCTAAAGGAGGAGAATGAAAGAGAATAACTTCCTGTGTGGGGGCCAATTCCAAAACTTTGCTACTACCTTCTCCCCTCTCTGAAGGCTTATTATTGTTAGGAGCCATTGAGTGGGTGTCCAACTCATAGGGACCCTACATACAACAGGGGAAACACTATTGTCAGTGCTTCTCTGCTATTCATAGGGTTTTCAATGGCGGATTGATTTTTGGGAGTGGGTTGCTGGGTCGTTCTCCCAAGCCTACAGCACCTGGTGTTCCCAGGCGGTCTCCCATCCAAGGACTAACCAGGCCTGACCCTGCTTAGCTTCTGATATCTGATGGGACTGGATCCTACAGTGGGATGGCTGCAGGCTCTCTGAAGGCTTAGGTCCCAGAAAAACAAGTCTGGAGACAATTATAACCAGCACTGCTTTATTTCTCTAACTACTGCCCAAGGAAATGACAAAATTGTTTTTAAGTCATAAACAGTATTTGGCGTATACACTAGCCTCGGTTTGTACAGAATCTCCCACAGCAGTTCTACCATACAGATTCTAGTTGTTTCCACTGACATGCTTTATGCTTTTGCATGGACACAGTCGTTTAGATTATGTTGTTGTTATTAGGTGCCGTTGAGTCTGTGTCCGACTCATAGCGACCCTGCCTATACAACAGGCGAAACACTATTGTCAGTACTTCTCTGCTATTCATAGCGTTTTCAATGGCAGATTGATTTTTGGGAGGGGGTTGCCAGGTCCTTCTCCCAAGCCTACAGCTTCTGGTGTTCCCAGGCGGTCTCCCATCCAAGTACTAACCAGGCCTGACCCTGCTTAGCTTCCGAGATCTGACGGGATTGGATGCCACAGGGTTTACGGCTGCAGGCATTTAGATTATACTGGGAGTTAAGTTCTCTCTTTGGGAGCAGTTAAAGTTTGATCTTAAAACTGACTATGTCTGATGAAGTCCCTCAGCCACTTAGACTTTTGGCCCCTCAAGAGGCCATACTGTCCTCCACTCTGTGCCATTCCAAATTAGTCTTGGGATCCACAGAAATGGCAGACATATGGTGAAAGAAAAACACTGCGATTTTAAAGGCAAAGCGAAAGCCCAGACCTACTCTCAACGCGGGTTTAAATTTAGATCTATTTTCTTCTGCACAACTCTGAAAGACAATGCTTTCTTCTCTTCAACACTCTTTCAAAGCGCTCCTGACCCTCCGCTGGGGTGTCCCGTGAGCTCAATCCCTTGCCGGCCTGCCCTGCATATGCACAAACCAATTCCTTTGCCACAGTACTTCTGGGAGGGCCCAATGCCTTTGAAACTCTGCAAGTCATCAGCAATTCCTTCTTCCTTCGATTCTCTGATTCTCCACAATTACAACCCTGGGCCTCCTGAGGCATCCCTAATCCAAATACAGTAAAACATCAATTAACCAGAATGCTCTGAGAAGGGGCGTTGTGGTTAATTTAATTTTCTAACTAACTGAGAACTAACAAGAAACACTGCTTAGCTGCAACCCTCTATTGAAAATCTTCCTACAATGTCTGAGTCCGGCCTCTGCGCTCTGGAAAGTCCGATAGACAACATCCATCTTAGAAGACTGGCAATGTTCAGGGCTCAAAGCCCAAGACCGCGTCTCATTGATCCCGGGCAGCTAGAGAGCATGCCAGCCAGGTCAGGTTGGGTGGCCGTGGTATCTGCACGGAGTAACTCTCAGGCTCTCTCCGCTGTCAACTGCTTTTTTAAAAACTGGAGTTAATACGAGAAAGGGAAGGTGCATCGACTCCCGTTTCTGCTTGGCTGAGTTGAGGGGTAGACCTCGCGGGCACCCGCGCTTTCTTAGCAGAAGGCTTACTGAGCAGTGCATTTGCTCCCAAGGCCTCCCACGTACCTTCACAAGCCCCCTGCCTCCTTTATCGCTCGCCATGGTGGTGCTAGTAGCACATCTGTCATCAGGAGAAGACATGGCTGGTGGCTGCTCTCTTGGAGCACGCTATCCACCGAGACCCAGGTCATACCAACGTGGCCTCTGTGCTGGGGGTCTTACACATTGTGTTTCCTTAAGCCAAGCACCATGGTGCATGCCTGTGACCCCAGGGACTCAGGATGCTGAGGCAGGAGGATCCCAGGTTGGCCGTGTGACTTAGTGAGACTTGTTGTTGTTAGGTGGCGTCCAGTCGTGTCCGACTCATAGCAACCCTCATAGGGTTTTCAATGGCTGTTTCAGGATTGCCTTGGGAGTGGGTTGCCATGTCCTTCTCCCAGTTTTGCGGTGCTGGGAATCGATGTTGGGATCATCAGAGACTGTAGGGCAGTGCTCTACCATCTGAGTTAAATCCAAGCCCCAGCGAGACTTGGTCTCAAAGCAACAACAACAACAATAACAAAAATCTAAAAAGGGGCTGAGGGTGCAGTTCAGTGGAAGAGCATTTACCTAGCATGCACGGGGCTCTGGGTTCAACCCCCAGTGCTACAAAAACCAAACCAAAACAAAACAAAAACCCTGTGCTTCCTTCAGAAAACCCTGGCATCACCATCTGCCTTCACCTGCACTCACGCTTTACCTCTGCCATGTTTAAGAACCATCACGCTCGCCTGTCTATGCTCCGGCCAAGGTCCAGGGCTGGTGAGAGTGTGCCCAGAGGCAGCTGCGGTAACAGTAGGGAAACAGGAGCGCTCCAGAGGATGGGCTTGCCTTTGGACAGGCTGTGCAGTGGTCCCCCTAGGCTCTGGATTAAGAGTAGAGTGGGCCCAGACAGAATGGGGGTCTGGGAGGCCACACAGCCGGTGATGTGTCTGCAGATAAGAGAAGCCCCCAGGAGGGGCTCAGAAGACACGGATGTGCACTCCTATGAAGATACACTTGAAGCCATGCAGACTGGGGCAACTGGGGACGGAGAAAGGACAGGTGGCATTGGTGGAGACGACTGATCAAATGCCAGGCAGTAAAGGTCCGAGCGCCTACCCTGCGCTAAGTACCGTGTAAATTCCGTGAATTGTACGCAACAGCGCCTGCGCTCGAGGACTTGGAAAGGAACGTGGCCGATACTTTGTGACATGATGCTGAACAGGAGCAGCCGACTGCAGCTATAGGACAGCGGCAGCGACAGGCAGCGTCTACTGCCCATGCTGCAGGCTGGCGCAGATCCTCATCTCCCAGCCCGTGACGGATGCCATGCTGCAGATGAGAATGTGGTGGAGGTTGGGGGGGCAGGGGGAGCAAGGTGTTCGAGGGCCCATAGTCAGAAAGGGAGGTGCCCCTCTCAAGATCGCACGTGACCAAGGACCTGCAGGTGGTCTGATGAGACGTGGGGCAATGAGTGCAGGGCCTTGAAGAGGGGTCCAGGAGGGTCACAAGCTCTGGTGTGAGTCTGATGTAGCCCTCGATGGGCCCAAGTTTGAACGCTTGGTCCTCCGGTGCTGGTGCTGTCCTGGGAAGCTATGAAACTGTGGGAGGTGGGTCCCAGCGTGCAGAGGGGTCCCCAGCTCCGCGGAAGCGGGTCCTCTGGAGGTTCTACGCAGGACCCCGGATCTGGTAAGGTCTCTCTTTGCTCCTGATCTGCCAAGGTGTGATGTTCTATGGCATAGGCCAGGGGGCACCTGCTCTACCACCACACCTGCCCCAGCCGCCATGCCTGTCCTGAATCTATGACTGAAATCTTCAAACTGTGAGCCCCACACATCTTTCCTGCCACAACTTTGTTTCAGTCAGTCCTCTTGACGCAGCAACTCACGCACTAACATGCTACATCCAAGCAGATGCTAAGGAACAGCAGGCAAAGGGCTTTGTAATTAAAAAGCAAAGCAAGCCAGGCACAGTGGCGCACACCTGTAATCCTATCGGCTCGGGAGGTGGAGGCAGGAGGATCGCAAGTTCGAGACCAGAGGCAGTCTGCGTAACTTAGGGAGACCCTGTCTCAAAAAGTAAAAAAATGGGCTGGAGGTGCAGCTCAGTGGTCCAGCACTTGCAGAGCATGCAGGTGTGAGGCCCTGGGTTCAACCCCCAGTACCAAAAAAATAAAAAATAAAAAATAAAAAAAAGCAAAGCAAAGGTCATGGTGGGCTGTCCCAGAGGAGACAGCAGCTGAGGGCACATCCACCTGTTTCTGCCTAGGCTTCCCCACCTGCGTTTTCCCTGGGCAGGACAGTTGGTTTCCTTCCTGCCTGGTGTTTGCTCCCAGGACTTCTTAGGAGCAGTCTTGGCCCTGGACATTCTCCCCTCTTAAAGGGGCCTGAGGTTTTTACAATTTATTGAAGCCACTATTTAAAATGCAGAGCTGGGATTCAGCTCAGTTGGTAGAGCACTGCTCTGCACTCTCTGAGGCCCTAGGTTTGATCTCCAGCACTTGCAAAAAATGGGAAAAAGACCTGGCAGCCCACTCCTGAAGCAATCAGCCATTGACAACCCAATGAATAGCAAAGAATCAATGGCTTAGTGCCGGATATGGCCCAGAGCTGGGGAGTGTTTCATTCTGTTGTGCATAGGGTTGTGCATGTGAGTTGGATCTGACTCAGCCGCACCTTAAAACACACAAAATTTAAAATGCAGGCAGAAGTCTTGTTGCTTCACTGGGCACTTTCCTCCCAGGTGACCACATGACCAACCTCCCTTCATGCTGTTATTGTTGTTAGGTGCCGTCGAGTTGGTATCCAACTCATAGCGACCCTGCATACAACAGGAGAAACACTATTGTCAGTGCTTCATTCATGTGTATGAGTGTCAATAAGTTCTCAAAACTTATTGTCAGTGCTGCTGTTCATAGCGTTTTCAATGGCAGATTGATTTTTGGGAGTGAGTTGCCGGGTCTTTCTCCCAAGCCTAGAGCACCTGGTGTTCCCAAGTGGTCTCCCATCCAGGTACTAACCAGGCCCGACCCTGCTTAGCTTCTGAGATCTGACGGGATCAGATGCCACAGGGCTACGGCTGCAGGCTACCCTTCATGTGGGTGACTATATCTTATTTGCTGCTCGCTCATTTTTCTTTACAATTCTATCTGAAACATTTTGTATTCATTTGCATTTTTACCATTTGGAACTTGACTCATTTGGAACTAAGTACTGAATAGGGTAAATGGCATTTACCATTTACTCATTTGGAACTAAGTACTGAATAGGGTAAATGGCACACAGTGTATGTTCAATAAATTATTTGCCAAATGAATGAACTGATGGGTCAACAAAGGGAAATCCCCACTTCTTTCCACAGTAACATCATTGCACTACCAATAAAAGCCAGACCACTTTTAGAATCATACATTGCAAACTTCTGCATTTTCAATAACAGCTATCCCTACAACGCCGCTTGTACTCTCACTGTTTATAAATGAGGCCAAATGGCACTAATCTGACTTTTGTAATAATTGCCCTTCCAACTTCAAAGCTTAGCTATTTAATCCTTTTATTAAGAGTCCAATTGCTACATAGGAACGTTACCATATGATTTTTGATTCAATGGTTTTTATCTCAGAATGAACTTGCCAAGTACATCTTGGGAGATTTCAGAATGCAAGGAAAATCAGTCTACTGTGTTGTACATCTTTGAGATACCGTCTAGCCCGTAAAAATGCCTGCCTTGGATTTCTAAATATTTTGGCACCGAAATAATCATAAAATTGTTGTTGTTGCTGTTAGGTGCCGTCAAGTCGGTATCCAACTTATAGCGACCCTACATACAACAGGGGAAACACTATTGTCAGTGCTTCTCTGCTGTTCATAGGGTTTTCAATGGCACATTGATTTTTGGGAGGGGGTTGCCAGGTCCTTCTCCCAAGCCTACAGCACCTGGTGTTCCCAGGTGGTCTCCCATCCAGGTACTAACCAGGCCCGACCCTGCTTAGCTTCTGAGATCTGACAGGATCGGATTCCACAGGGCTACGGCTGCAGGCAATCATAAAATAGTATAGGATACATTACTGTCTGACAATAATTCCATGCCATAAAAGGTTAATTGTCCAATGCAAAGAGAAAATGCAATGATCAAAGGGTACTTCATAAAATTATCTGAACACTGAT
This sequence comes from Pedetes capensis, assembly GCA_007922755.1. Taxonomy (NCBI): domain Eukaryota; kingdom Metazoa; phylum Chordata; class Mammalia; order Rodentia; family Pedetidae; genus Pedetes; species Pedetes capensis. Next base: position 62,852 of record VMDO01009813.1, read on the forward strand.
CTTTCTGCGGTGAAAGAGAACTTAAGGCGCATTTTCTTAAAATGACGAACAGATGTTAAGCTGACAATACCCTCTTATTTTTATTCATTTCTAACTTACTGTTTTCACCTGGACGTGAAAACATTTAACTTTCATAGTCCAAGGAACCTTCTAGAAGGTGACGTGGCCAGGAAACTCTCTGATCTCACGGCAGTGTGTCCGCGGGCAAGGCAGCACACCGCCAGGCTGTTGTGACTTTCAGAGTCCTCCTCTCTCCCAAGCGGCTCTGGAGTTGCTGATCTCAGCAAGAACGTGCTCTGAAATAATTGACTGACACTTCTATGCAAATCAGATACTGAAGGTGGAGGCGCTGCGAACTTTGTGGAGGCTGAGCGCCCGCTGCCAAGATGATGATCCATCACTGTGAACGGCAGTTTTCCAAACCAGCTTCAACGATAGCCGGTTGACTGCCTGGAAGGAGTTCAAGTGCTCAGGGGACTGGAATGGGCTCTTGGAATGTCATTTGCAGTGGAGAGTACAATGGAGCAGGAAATAAATCTCCAAGAAATAAGACATAATCCTATGACAAATGGGATGCTCTATTGGATTATCTCGGGCGCCTGATTTTAACTTTACTTAAATGGCAACAGATAGATGCTTTCTTCACCTGGGACCAGCTTCCTATTACCGATAGCAGTCGCATATCTAAGAGCACTTCCCTGAGAGCCTGCCCTGATGTTCCACCCAAGTCAGCTGGCTCTGCCATGGGAAGGGCACCGCCCCACCATGGACCCTTCCTCCATCCCAGCCTATGGTGGACACAGGCTGGGAGCCAATGTCCAGGGGCCTGGCCCAGGCATCTCCTCAGACAGGGCAGGATGGGGTATGACTCTCATCCTCTCTCCCTGGGCAAGGTGGAGAGCTGGGCTGGGACTGTGGGCACCAGGGCAGAGGAGGACCCCAGGCATCTCCCAAGAGGCCCCGCCATCTTCCCCTTCTTATGAGCACCGGGGAATTTTGATGTTCATCTAAATTTGGAAACAACCGGATTCGAAGATGACTAACATCCTTCGAGTCTCAAGAGCCATCATTTTGCAATCTAGATAAGGTAGGACAAGGCTTAGAGGATAATTTAGCATTGCAATTTGTTCGTTCAACAACCATTTGGGTCGCACGCGACACACACTCGTAGGTGCGAAGCGCACCATGTTGAAGAACGGGAACCAGCAGGCTGCTCCTGCCCTTGCGGAGCTGACCTTTGAGGGTCAGGTGGCCACGAGTCAGACATGGAGAAAACACTCGGCAGAAGATACAGGGAGTGTGTGGTGCCGAGGGCCGCATGGGTGTAGTCACGGGCTGCTGTGGTGACAATGAAAAGGGAAGCAAGGGACAGGAGATGGTGGCGGGTGTCTCAATGCTGACAGCGGTGTCCTGGGAGGCGCGGCGGTGGCGCTGGCCTGGGGAGGCTGGAAGACGCTGGAAGGGGCAGAGCATGACAACGTGGGGGCTGGCAGAGCAGCTGCCAGGGCTTATGTGACAAAATTAACGACAGGGGCGCTGGATGCCAAAAGCAAGCCCCACAGGCCCGAGGTGGGCTGCCCATGTGCTGTCCTCTGGACACTGTGTCCAGGGGTCTGGACCCCCTCACTTGCCTGGGCGCTGCTCTCCACCTTGGCTAGGTGGTCCCTCTCCTGCGCAGCTGTCGCCACCTTGCACAAGTCTGGCTTAGGAAAATGAGATGTTTCTGGAGACGCTTTCGGAATCCCTCATCTTGCAGCAACTGGGCGGTGCGTCAGGATCGGATGGCCTTGCCTCCCTCCTGGGCTCTCAGCTCCATGGGGACAAGGAGCAGGCATCACTCTGTGTTCTAGATTCAGCTGGGACCCAACACCTACAGAGCAGGCAGCAGATGCCAGCTGCCACCCACGATTCCTCCTCCTGCTGGTCATGAAGGATGCAAAGGTTGCGGGTCATTTCCTCAATCTGTCCTGGCTTCACAGCCAGGCTGAGGATGACTTGGTTCTAGAATAACCATGCTGTGGCTCAAAGCCCTTCTCTCCACAGGCTTCCCTCCTCTCTCCTGGGGTCTCGTCCAGATCCACATCCTGCGCTGTCCATGGCTCTTTCTGTCGCCTCATCCCACCAGACTGTTTCTCCTGCAGTGGCTCTGCAACCCACACCCTTACTCACCCTGCCCAGCCACCTTCCAAATCTCCCTCTGGTGTCACCTGCTGATTCCAATGCCCCTGCCCGGCTTCCCGCATCATGTGTGGGCTCCCTGCTAGTGAGGTAAGGTGGCTTTGGTCAGGATCCCAGGAGCCCTTTGGGCACTCTGACAGAGGACACAGAGCTCCGGCCAATGTGGCCGCGATTCTCCTCTGCCTTCTCTACTTAGACCAGGTTTTGCGTCTCTTCTCCTGACTTACCCCACCTCGACCAGGTGTGAAACAGGGTGATTTAGACAAAGCCTTCCTTGTAGATCGTCATCTTCCCCTTCCTGAATTTGGCTGTGAAGGTTCAAGTCGCTCTTCCTCTCATCCATGCCAAGGCTGGAGGCCAAAGTCATGCCGTCATTACCATCATGCCTGTTGTTGTCGTTAGGTGCTGTCGAGTCGAGTCCGACTCATAGCGACCCTATGTACAGCAGATCGAAACACTTGCCGATTCGAGTGGAGTCCGACTCATAGCGATCCTATGTACAGCAGATCGAAACACTTGCCGATTCTGTGCCAGGCAAACGATCTTATTTATGTTTAAGCCCATTGTTGCAGACACTGTGTCAACCCATCTGGACCATCATGCCTGGCGATGTTCAAATGTGGGAGTCAGTGGGCACATCTCCATGGGGAAGACAGGCAGAGACAGACGTGAGGGGGCCGTGAGGAGGAGGACCCGTGCTACGGTGATGCTCCTGATCAGAGAGGGGCCCTGGCAACTTCAGGGCATTGTAAATCATTGCAAGGAGGGGGAAATCACACGTAACACCCGTGCACACTCTCGTAATATCCACTTAGAATTAGGTACGTGATGGGATCTTTTTGCCACTTTAGGAAAGGTAGGGAGGGCAGAGACCGCAAGAGAATCAACCAAATTCAGTGAGCCTGTGGGGTCTGTCTCCTTCAGATCATCTAAGGGCCACAGAAACACTTGCCACATGTAGGGAGAAATTGGGAGAAAATTGGCAAAACCCCAAAACTGGGGAAACAGCTTTTGAAGATATGGTTTGTAAATTAGAAATCTAGGGAAAATTAAAGTAACTTGGTTGGACGTTTGTACAAAACCCTTCACAAATCCCCTGAACCTGATTGGACAATTGGACTCAAAACTGATTGGCTCAGGCCATTCCATGGGCAAGCTATATAAGGAGCTGCACTGTAGCAGCTCGACCTTTTTTCGCCTGGACCTTCGACCACCAACAAGGAAAGACCCTTTTTTTTGCCAGGACCACTGATGAGGAAAACAGCTCTCTCCACTCTCTCACCTGGACCTTCAGTGAGGAAAGAACACTCTCCCACCGTGACCATCAACAAGAAAAGAACTCACTCTCCACTGAGACCACCAACATGGAAGCATCTGCCCTTGAGTCTGTATAAGAGATGCTAGCACTTAAAGCTGTACGCTTTGGGTTTTCTCTCTGCCCTGATAAAGGGCAGAGAAATAAAGACCTATCAAAAGCGCCCGAGGCTTTTCCTTTCTCCCATCTCCGCTGGCATCCTGAGGGCCACAGGAGTCTGCACCCCTCACCTGAGGGTCCTGAGTGAATTGTGTTTAGTATCTGTCTGTGTGGCGATGCTGCCTATATGAACATCCGGGCCAGACCAGGGGGCACGCACCCCACAGCCAGGAACATACCCTGTGATTCTGCGAACAAGGATGGGTTCTCAGATGAACGACACCGTGAAGGCCAGCGGGCCATGGGAGGAATGAGAAAAGTTGTCATCACCAAAGCTGCTCACGACCTGCAGTCAGCAGGAGGCACAGCAGCCGCCCTGCAGTCTTCTCACGTTCTCCCTGAGAGCTCAGGTGCACCCACACAGGTGTCACATTCCTCCGCTGTTCCCGTGAACGCATCTGCACACATGTGCCACCAACAGGAGCTACACCCCGGATCAACCCTACAAGGGCAGACTTAGAGTGCCAGCCATGTGGTCTGTGCCAGCTGGGCCACACCTGAACTTCACAATAATGTACAGGCGACCTGCAGCTTCCTGGCTGACGGGTAGGGGCCTCTCGTGTCACAGAGACGAAGGGACTTTCTTAATCACCGAGCCATGTGGAAGCAGAAACTGACCCAGAACTCAGACCCCATCCCATCGGCTCTGTCCCCTCTCTCTGCATAGCCAGATAAACCATCCTGGGCAGCAGGGGCCCCAGGAAAGTCAGGGTCTTCTCAGGGGATGGCACGAAGCTGGGCGTTCATTGAAAAGCAGCTATTGAAAACCATGGTAGCTTTAGGCCTTGCTGTGTGAAATTAATGAGCACCTTCCTGAGGGCAGGCGGGCCATACTCAGGCATCAGGTACCCCCCTTCCCACCCGCTGCTCTCATGCAGCTCTGGGGCCTCCATGTGCAACGGGGAGTCATGGTGGGAGCTGGGAGGGCACATGCGAGCTGCAGGAGGTGAGGGGACAGCTTATTGAAGCATCACATCTCAGGAGAAGCAGCTGCTGGCGCTAGTGAGGTGACCAGGATCAACGTGGAGACCTGGCACCGGCGATGACGGCAGCTGGACCTCTCCCCAGATCTGGCGACTCCCTTCACGGATCTCAGAGATGGGCATTATTTAAATCATTCACTAGCGCATTTTTAACACTGCTGAGTCATAAATCTGTCAGAGGAACCCCAGCTTCGTTGCATTTTTTATCCTGCAATTATTGACAGTGCACATTACTCCTTTATATGAAAATTAACTAAAAGTCATTAAGTTTTACAAACGAGAATAATCAACGTGCCCTATAAGGCAATGCGGAACAAATGTCTCCGTATTAAATAATGTTTTAACAATAGATCTTATCTGAAATGTAAGTCTTTTGCTTCGTTGAGGAGCTAAAAGGCAAATGAGGAGAGAGTGAGGTTGCAAAACAGGGTACGGGAAATCAGATTGTTTGAGGAACATCTGTCATCGTTCAGAAAGGCAAGGGACGGGGGCGGGGGGGTAAGAGCGAGTATCAGAGGCGCACCCAGCATCTGTACACCGATCTTCCCAAGGGTGGGCTCAGAAGATGCTAATGGTTTTCTGATTGCTCACTTGGGCCTTACCAGAAATAGCTCCGTATGACCCCCAGAGTCTTTCCACCATGTTCCGCCCCGTCGCGAAACTCATTTTGATGTAATGAATCTGAGGTGGTAATCACTCTTCCTCCTATGACTTCGCAAGTTTGGGGTTTTTAAGTTGTTGTTGTTAGATGCTGTCAAGTCACCTACATACAACAGGTGAAACACTATCATCAGGGATTCTCTGCTACTTATAGGGTTTTCAATGGCTGATTATTTTGGGGAGTGGGTTGCTGGGTCCTTCTCCCAAGCCTACACCAACTGGTGTTCCAAGGCGGTCTCCCATCCAAGTACTAACAGGCCTGACCCTGCTGAGCTTCTGAGAGCTGACGGGATCAGACACCACAGTGCTACAGCTGCAGGCTGGGTTTTTACGAGGAGTATTAAAATTCAAGGCACCGACCACATGTGGAAAAAGAAAGCAAAATGTGACAGGAGCAGGTGGCTATTGAGTTCACTCTCTGCTAAAGAAGGAAGGAGGAAATGTAGAAAGAGCCCGTGCGCTGGGCTGAGCTCACAGAAGCATTGCTAGCTCTTGCTATCACTGTTATTATTACCCTTACAATGAGGGAAAGCGCTATAGGACAAGCCCTTGAACTTGCCTACCAGGGCAGGCACATGGGCTAGGCTGCTCAGACACCTAATTAAGTTCAACCAATACCTTGCGAAGACCTCTGCGTCTGCGCCCTCCCATGTTCTGGCTCTCCTTCCCAGAGTGAGCAGAGGGAAACTCGGCTGGTCTCGGCTTGTCAAGGCAGCTCCTCAGCAGAGAATGGCCCTAGGCTAAGGTGGCTCCCACAGACTCAGACCCCGCACTCCTCAGTGCAGGTGCCACCAGGCAGAGGGAGGCAGGTGTAAGCTGATAGGTGGTGCGGGACTTCTCCTCTCCTCTGAGAGAACCATTGGGAGACTCCTGGAGAGCCACCCCATTCCCTGCAAAGCCCAAGGTGCACGCTGGGCTGGAGTCTCTGGTGCCCTTCAGAGCACACCTCTGTGCACGTGCCCCACAGCCAGGCTTTGCACCCATGGAGGGCGGGTACTTCATCCTGGTTACCTTGGAGACCCAGGCCCTCATTCTCCTGGCTGCTAGTGTGATATCTTGCACCCCCTCACTTTTGTTTCTATTAGACAGGACCTGTTACAAAATGGCTCCTCCCTATAAGGTGGTGCCTTCTTCTACCCGCTATCCCCCAGTCCTCAAAAAGCCCGTCAAAACTTGACTTAAAATCTGCCCCTGCAGGGAACTCTTCCAGCCTATCAGAACCCTCCACACATCCACTTCCTACCTATACCGATGTGACACACCAGTCACCCCGTCCCTCTCCCACCTAGAGCCCATAAAGACCTAGCTTCTTCCTCCCCCAGCTGCTGCTCTCTCCTTTGGGAGAGACAGCCCCGGTAGCTTCCCCCAATAAAGCTCTGTTGAGTTTATTGGTTTTTGGCTCCTTACCTACAGGAGCCACTGCAGCAAAGCAGCATGAGAAAACATGCACTTCCCAAAGTTAAAAGTCCTGCTAAAGTGGACACAAAACCTGGCTGGTGCATCACTTCCTGGGAATGTGAGCCACTTCCAGCTTCACCTGCAGCAGAGCGCCAGCCCAGCCCCCTCCTGAGAGGGAGCTCAGGCCAAGGCCAGGCCACACTCCTCAGGACTGAGGCCTCAGGCCAAGGGCAGGCAAAACGCACAGCCACTCTCATACATAAGCATATGTGGAGTCACACACACACACATACACACACATGCACACACACACGAAGACCCATGCAAACCCATGAGACCACTTATGCAATGAAACATGCAACTGGGAAGACTGGTTTCAAACCCCTATCTGCAACTTATTAGCTTTTTTATACTACCCATGCTATTGAAGGGAGAAGGACCTGGCAACCCACTCCCAAAAACCAATCCGCCATTGAAAACCCTATGAACAGCAGAGAAGCACTGACAATACTGTTTCATCTGTTGTATGTAGGGTCTCAGTGAGTCGGACACCAACTCCACGGCATCTAACAACAACCACAACACTACTTAAGCCAGTGTTGTTCAAACCAAAGTCAGTGGGGAAGCCTGGATGGGCAACTTCTAAGACTAGAGCAAATTAGCAAATCCTGATGCTTAAGGGTTGGTGGGTGAAATGTTTGTGTAACACTGGTGGGCACACACACATACACACACATATGTAGACACACAGACCCACATACATGTTTGTGAAGATAGGCTGACCTAGGAACCATATTTGTCCTTGTGGGTTCTTGTCAAAATCTAGTCTTCAGAACGTTGGCCACATATTCTTTCTGTTCCATTAACACACTTCCACATGCAAAGGGAGTCCCAGGTGGGAGAATCAGGTGGAGGTGGACTCTGGGCGGCCTGCAGGCCAAGAGTCTCAACACTTAAGATCAAGCAGCCTGCCGGATGCGGGTGCACGCCTGTCATCCCAGCGGCTTCGGAGGCAGAGGCAGGAGAATCGCAAGTTCAAGACCAGACGCAGTCTGCGTACCTTAGCGAGACCCTGTCTCAAAAAAGTAAAAAAAAAAAAATGGGCTTGGGGCACAGCTCAGTGGTCCAGCACTTGCAAAGCATGTAGGCACGAGGCCCTGGGTTCAACCCCTAGTACCGCCAAAAAAAATAAAAAATAAAAAAATAAAGACCAAGGGTCCCACAGTGCTGTGTTAGGCAGTGGGGGGTCATGTCTACTCTGACACCCCTACAGTGCCAGCCACCCCTCATGGGCAGAGAAGTTTCATGGCTGGGGTGGGAGGTTCCAAGGCCTGGTGCAGAGGGGACATGTGCCATTCACGCTAAAGGGCGGTGGCATTGCTGGGAGCCACGACCTCTGGCAGATCAGAGAACAACCCTCTCTCCACCTGGCCCAGAGAGGAAGCTGGGAGAGCCCACCTTCCTGGGGAGCCCACTGTGAGCTCGCTCTGATGCTGGGAACAGGAGCTGATGGTGGCTACGGCCCAGGCTGAGACCCCACCTACCAGCACCACCTCAGACACCAACCATGGGCCCAGACCCTGCCTGCGCCCTGCCATCAGAGGGAACACGAGGAAAGAAAGATGGAGAACAGACACCCTCCTCACACCCAAAGACTGCAGGGGAGCGTGTCCACTCCCAGGAAAGGTCCAGCCTGCGGCCAGCTCCGGCCACTTGGCTCCCACGCTGGGCTCACAGGCATGGGCTCCACCCGCACTCTGCTTCTCCTGAAGAACAGCAGAGCTCAGGAGAAGCTGGTGGGCAGAGCTGTGGACATCTGTGAACACCTCATGAAGACACAGCCCATCGCCACATTTACATTTACGGCCCCACCTGCTCTCCGTACATGCATGCAAATGGGTACTCGCATATATACATACCCACGTGCCTTTGTGTTAAAGCCTGGACGTAAATTACAAATGCCACCACAAAGTACTCGAGCACACATTTCCTACCAAGGACCTTCTACTCCATCACCAGCTACACATTCATCTCTTTAGGATCACACCTACGGCAGTCAACAGGGGTGAGCAGCCCCAACTCAGATTCCTATATCTACCGGATACAGACTAGGTATGTCGAGGTAGGCATATCTAGATATGTCTTCTCTATTTTTAATTAGCCTGCAGCCATAGCCCTGTGGCGTCTGATCCCGTCAGATCTCGGAAGCTAAGCAGGGTCGGGCCTGGTTAGTACCTGGATGGGAGACCACCTGGGAACACCAGAAGCTGTAGGCTTGGGAGAAGGACCTGGCAACCCCCTCCCAAAAATCAATCTGCCATTGAAAACCCTATGAACAGCAGAGAAGCACTGACAAGTGTTTCCCCTGTTGTACAGAGGGTCGCTATGGGTTGGATACCGACTCGACGGCACCTGACAACAACAACAACAACATTTTTAATTAAGGAATCAATCAAGATAAATGTTTTGCATTTGTTATTTTATCTATTTTATCCCTTGTGATTAAAGAGATTCTCCTCTCTGCCAAACCACTTTCTAGCTGGTTTGCTTTCTCCTATGTGACACTGTTTTGTGTTTTGATTTGTTTTTAAGTATCCAGGCCAGCTGTCTTGTAGAAAGGCCCCCAGTATGGACTGTGGGTTTCTCATGACGAGACTTATTTAAACATTTCTGGCAATAATATTAACCTGAGTGATGCTGTCTGTGCACTGCTGGTGGCTTCTTATCAGGAAGTGCATATTTTTCCTTAGTATTGGCAAGGCTGAGCCTGAACAGTTGGCTAAGATGACCACTAGGTCATTCCATCCGACAGCCAATATTTTTCTTTTTTAATTTATAAGGATATGTGTAATGCTGCCTTACCATTTTGTGGATGTCCTATTTCCAAACAACCTGCCAGTTAATGATTTTTAGTACTCACTGGTAATTTTTAGTTGAGTCAGCCCTGGTATTAGAAATGGCAAAATCATTTTCTAGCTCCACAATCTATCAGCGTTTATCAGGGAACATTATTCTAAAGGAATACTTTCCCCTCTCTGTGCTTCCTGTGGTTTGGAGAGGTAAACTTTTACCTCCTCAAAGTTCAGATATAAAATTTATGGCTGTATCCCATGGCTGTGTCCTCAAGGTCTTTGTGATTTTTGACAAGGGCATCTTTCAGAGCTGGACTGTTACATCAGTGTACAGGTTAAGAACCGAATGTTTGTGCCCCACCCTGCAATTTATGTGCAGATATCCTAACATTTTAATGTGACAGTGCTAGAAGGTGATTATGTCATGAGGGTGGCGTCTCATGACAGGATTAGTGTTTGCCATGGCTTGAATCTAAAAGTGCTCCCCGAAAGCTCCTGTGTGAGAGGCCTGATCCCCCGCTGATGGGCTTTTGACATGTGACTGGATCTGGAGGGTTTTAACTTCATGAATGGGTCAACCCATGGGTGAGGTCACACTGAATGAGTTATGAGAAGGTGGGGCCTGGTGGGAGGAAGTAGGTCGTGGCGGCGTGCCCATGAAGAGTACATTGTATCACAGCTCCCTTGCTCTCTCCCTGATTCCTGGCCGCCCTGAGGTGAGCAGCTTTCCTCTGCCACGCCCTTCCGCCATGATGTTCCTGCCTCGCCACAGGCCTCAAGGCAACTGAGCCAGCGTAGACTGGAACCTCCGAAACCATGGGCCAAAACAAGCCTTTCCTCCTTTAAAGTGCTTTCCTCGGCTGTTTTGTCACAGTATAAAAAACTGACCAAGAGTCCCCACAAAACAAGAGGCAAGGTGGTCTTCTCTTCTCGCTCTTCCCCCTTTGTCTTTGTTATGTGAGGACACAATGCCACAGCCACCACCTGCAAACCAGCAGGAGAGTCCTCCTCCCCCACACCACGTCTGTAGGCCTGCAGTCCTGGGTTGCCAGCCTCCTGAACTGAGAGAAATGGATTTTCATAACTTTTTGCTGTTTAAGACATACAGCCTACGGCAATTTATGATAGAGCCTAAACTGACTAAGACAATGTTTTCCAAGAGGGCTTTAAGTCGTATTTTATTTTATTTCATTTCATTTTATTTTATTTTTGAGACAAGGTCTTGCCGTATAGCGCTGGCTGGCCAGGGACTTGTTAGGTAGATCAGGCTGACCTTGAACTTATGACGATTCTCTTGCCTCTGCTTCCTGGGTGCTGGGATTACAGTTGTGCACCACCATATTCACCAAGTCTCTCTTTTTTTGGTGGTTGTTTTTTTATTTTTATTTTTATTATTATTGTTTTTATTTTTTGGTGGTTGTTTTTTTTATTTTTATTTTTATTATTATTGTTTTTATTTTTTGGTGGTTGTTTTCGGTGTTTATTTTTATGCAGCTATCTCCCATTTCTTTATTTCTCCTGAAACAATGTGCTGATTCCACTTTGCTGTGTTCACATGCAGAATAAAACAGACAGCAAGTGTCTGGCAATAGGTGGACAGTGATGAGTGAAACCCACAGCTTCAGAAAAAATGGCATTCTTCCCTTTAAAAATATCTCCCTGGCCTCCCCATATTTCCGGGTCCTGAGGATGAAAGGGTGAAGACGACAGAGGGTCTGCCCTCAAAGAGCGCTTAGCATGCCCTGTTTCTATATACCAACAATGGTGTATTTAAAGTGATTGAGATGCTTCTACTACATCCAGAGGGCTGGGATTTAGTTCAGTTGGTAGAGCACTGCACTGCAGTCTCTGAGGACCCAAGTTCAATTCCCAGCACCACAAAAATGGGAGAAGGACCTGGCAATCCACTCCCAAGGCAATCCCGAAACAGTGAGCCATTGAAAACCCTATGAGGGTCGCTATGAGTCCGATACCGACTCGACGGCACCTAACAACAACAAATACATCCAGAAGGAGCAGCCCCAAGATCCCAACCGAGGATTAAGAGGAGCCTTCCCGTTTTTCCTCAATCAACAATGGGGTGAGGTCTGCTCTGGCTCACCTGGGACCCCAGGCAGGTGCCCGTAAGTAATGACCCACACCGCGGAAGTTATACGGAAGGGCAATGAGACATCTGCACTCAGCCTGCTTGGCTTTTCTGCTCATGGCCGGCGCTGTCTGAGTGACACCTACCCACTCTCAGCCTCGGTTTCTTCTCACACAAAATGTGAACAAGAGTGCCTGCCTCAGAGCATTGCTATGAGAAGTTTGAGTCATGAGAGAAAACTGCTTAGCCTCCCTCTTGGCGCCCAAGACATGGCGACCATGAAGTTGTTGTTATTATTGTTAGGTGCCGTCAAGTTGGTATCTGACTCATAGTGACCCTCATAGGGTTTTCAATGGCTGACTGTTTCGGGATTGCCTTGGGAGTGGATGGCCAGGCCCTTCTCCCAAACATGAGGTACTATGCATCTTATCATGAATTTGATTTGCTTATCACTGAAAGCACTTAATGTGAGACCCTCAGAACAACTAATGAACTCCTCTTTCTTTCCTTCTCTCTCTCTCTCTCTCTCTCTCTCTCTCTC
>VMDO01009814.1:0-50027 GCA_007922755.1 Pedetes capensis
GGACATCATGTTTGGAAGAGTGGCAGGTCAACGGAAAAGAGGAAAACCCTCCACCAGATGGATTAACACAGTGTCTGCAACAATGGGCTTAAACATAAATAAGATGGTTTGCCTGGCACAGAATCGGCAAGTGTTTCGATCTGCTGTACATAGGGTCGCTATGAGTCGGACTCGACTCAACGGCACCTAACAACAACAATAACAATTCCTGCATGTTAAAGGAATTATTGCACTGAATTATATGTAAGATACATTCTATCACATTATATAGAGTAATATGTTTATATGTAATTATATATAATTCCTCCATTGTAATTCAAGTGATTGTGTGTCTGTTATATATAAATCCATCTATATAAAACACATGTATATGCATATATAAATACAAACACTTTTAAATACACATACATATATGTTGTTGTTGTTGTTGTTAGGTGCCGTCGAGTCGGTATCCGACTCATAGCGACCCTCTGTACAACAGGGGAAACACTATTGTCAGTGCTTCTCGCTGTTCATAGGGTTTTCAATGGCAGATTGCTTTTTGGGAGGGGGTTGCCGGGTCCTTCTCCCAAGCCTACAGCTTCTGGTGTTCCCAGGCGGTCTCCCATCCAGGTACTAACCAGGCCCGACCCTGCTTAGCTTCCGAGATCTGACGGGATCGGATGCCACAGGGCTACAGCTGCAGGCCATACATATATACACACCTATAAATAAATACACACACAAATATATATATATATATATATATATATATATATATATATATATATATGCATATATATATGCTTTAATTATGTTTCTTAGGCTATGTATGTGTTTTAGCAAATGAATATCTTTTGTTACATTGTATGTACTGATAGAATAATGTCATTACAGAGATTTAAAATCCTTTCATCTTTCTTCCTAGTCACTTATCCCTTCTCCCCCTCACAAAAAAAAATAAATAAAGATATAATAATTTTAAAAGCATCAGCACTAGCAACATTCATTAAAGTTTACCTGTACTTTATCCTGAGGACAGAATTACTTTCACATGAAACCATCAAGTTCACCTTAAATTTACTAAACATCATTATTATCCTGTATATTATATACTCTGGACATTCATAAAGAAGAAATGACTCCTACCATGAAACAACAAAAGGTTGTGCTCACCTTCAAAGAAAATTGCTTCAAATGATAAAGAATATATAGGAAACACTTTATATGAACCATCTGGGCACTAGAATCTTTCTCTTGGGAAATGTTATTGAGAATTTTAGGAACATGTGGAGTCAGAGGCAAACAGCAAAGTAGTATATACAGTGACATAAAATTATATTATGCATATTCTGTACTATAAGACTTTTATAGGCAAAGATGAACAGAGTCAACAAAAAAAGAAGAAAGCATGGATGAAGGGATGCAAATTGGGGTATGGGGAATAATTCAAGTGAATAAAAATAGAGTTCATGAAATAGGCACAGGAAGCCTAAGGAAATCTTATGGGAATGGAACAGTAAACAAATGGCCCACTTATGTATAAAACAGAGATGGAATTGACTCTGCACACTGCATTAACATCTAACTATTGAAAGATTATAAATCTGTCCAATGTCTTTATAGTTCTGGAGGACTTGACAAGGAAAGGAAATGTTGACTTTAAAGTCAAAATTCAAGCATACTCACAGAAATACACATCTTTAAAGGTATGTAATATTACAATAACCTAATCCAATGATAAGTCTAGAATTTCAGCTACCAAGACAAAACCCATTGACTTCCATATTAATTTTTAATTTGGGGTTATTCAGATAACTTATTGAACATCAAAGCAGTGATTTTTAATTATAGTTACCAATTAGTGAACTCCTATCATTCAATTTTCTCTAAAACCATTACCTATAATCAGAAACAACTAAATTCAATGGTTAAGCTTTTCTTTTCTCATCTTTTAAGAGTCATACTGCCAACATTCTCATCCTGGTTCTACAATTTGATAGCTCTGTGATCTTGAATATTACATAACTTATCTTAAATTCAGCTTTTCAGCTATAAATATAGCAATCTTGCTATCTTCTTCAAAGATTTGTCATGAGGATGAAATGGAACATTATGGCACTTAACACATTGCAGAGAGAGTGAGCTCAATAAAATGATCACTATTATTATCAGTAATTTTTCCAACAATTTATAAAATAGGAATTATTAACTTCATTTCAAAATTGGTCCAGTAAGATGTAAAGCTGGAACTTGAAACTAAATTTATCTGAAAAAAAAAAACAAGAATTTTTTTAAAATTCTGCATGACACTATACACAGTTAAGTAATTTTGTACTTATGCCAATCTTGCCAAGTGTATTTGGTCACTAACTTAAACATTTTAGAATTCATTTTAATTTTTTGACGAAGTAATTCAAGTAATAAGGTTGTAAATAATTTAAAAATGCATGAGAGGAACAGAATTTTAAAAAAATGTTTATAAATACAATATTTTAATAGACCATATGAGCACTGAAAAGTGTATTTATATGCAAAAATAAGAGATAAAATAAAGGCATATTTCCTACTACAAGTGGACAAGTGACTGAATAATTAGCTATGTTTGTATTACATAAGGCCCTATAATTATCTTTTAAAAAATTCTATCAGTGTTTCCTCACCAATAAAGAGACACCTCTGACATCTTCGTGGAATTTTAAAAAAAGTGTATTGTCCCAGAAAGACTTGTAAAATAATCTCTAAAAGGAAAAGCTGTTTGTTTCACTATGGCAAATCATTTAGGATGGAAGTCCAAACTTTTTCAGGTTTAAATTTTATATACTTATTTTTCCTAGAGGCTTACCTATTATATTAATTTGGGCTAATCTCAAGCATGAAGTTTTCTGGTAAATGTAATTTTCTCCTTTAATCAACTCTGGGAGAACATGATAGAAAGGCAGAGAGCAATATGTGAGTTAGTTTTTATTTTAAAAAAAGAATTAGTCAAGTGGGGCACTTTTCTAGAGAACAAATTAATGTAAATCAAGCCTCACAAGAACTCTGACTTTTGAAATTATACTTGCATACTCAGATTTCCCTAACAAAGTGCATGTTTACAATATCTTTTATTGAAATCAATATCCTTTATGCATGAGCAGAGAAAGGAAAAGAAAAAGGCCAACAGCAAATAAATAGAACCTAAATGATTTAGCTCAGCAGAGTAGAATAATGAGCCAAGCTCTCCCAGTGTTTAAGTCACTCCGTGATATTTAGTTAGGCACTTACATAACTCTATTAGCTCTTTGAGGTCATTAAGATGCCATTTTGTGCACTTCCGTAGTCAACTTACTCTCTGCAGTGTCCAAGCTGCTACTGGGAACGACTGCACCAGTGGGGTGAATAAACTGCATGATTAATTTTTGTCTTGATTACCATGTTAGTTAATGTGTAGACTTAATTTTCAGGGAGGGAACACTTATCACATGTGTTGGACTGAAATCAACTGAAGCACTGAGTTGATAGCACTAATGAAAATAATCTTTGTTACTAGCCTTCTGATAAGAATAAGCACAGTAACATATGTAGAAAGATCTATGAACTATATCAACTTATATAGCAATTCTTTGGATACCACTTATAAAGATGCTGTTGAAGTATTAAATCCTTGTCAGCTTTAGCTACAAATCAAAAGATCATACGTGCACCATCTATGGTTCAAAGAAGAGTCTTGCAATCACATCTCACCCATGTCTAGGTATGAAACAACATTATGTGAATTCAATCATTATTCCAGATCCATTTGGGACTTCTAACTTGTACTAATCTATCAAAGATAGGGTTGGGGTATAGATCAGTTGGTAGAGTGTTGCTCTGTGCTCTCTGAGGCCCTGGGTTTGACCACCAGCACCCCAAAATGAGAGAAGGATGTGGCAAAACATTCCTGAAGCAATCTTGAAATAATCTGCCATTGAGAGCTGTGTGATAGCAGAGAAGCACTGATGTAGTACTGGGCATGGCACAATGTCAGGGAATGTTTCATTATGTTGTACATAGGGTCACTATGAGTGGGACCTGATTCTATGGCACCTAACAACAACAACACAATATCAAAGATAGGTCTTAAAAGAGTCAGTTGGGATGGGAGACAACTTATTTTCATTATTGTTAGGTGCCACTGAGTCAGGTCAAACTCAGTGACCCTCACAGGGTTTTCAATGGGTGATTGTGTCAAGATTGCTTTGAGAATGGATTACCACATCCTTCTCCTGGTTTTGTGATGTGGGGATCAAACCGAGGGCCTCAGGGGGCACAGAGCAACACTCTACCAATTGAGCCAAACCCCAGCCCAGGAAAATGCTTACATGAAAAATAATTGAATGAGAGGTGTGCCCTTGGTTTTTAAGTAGTAGTGTTTTAAGTAGTGTTTTCTCTCAGGTCCATGTGTAAAAAATTAAAGCTCTGGAATCAATGTTTATATTATTTTTCTAAGAAGATGCTCTGGCCCATCAGATAACTACACTTACAGGAGTGACAGAACTTTCAATCTCTGTTTGCTTCCCAAATTTTCCATAGTGAAATACTATAGTGAGCTGAATTATGTTGTTTAAAACTATTATAATTCACCAGTTTTCATTTTTTTTCTTCCTACCATTAACCTAATTAATTAAACCATGGATGGTCCAAATCTGAGAAAAAAATTATCAAACTCAAACAGAATTTGAAACTTCCATTTGAAGATTGGTGTCAATAAAATGAGAACTTAAAAAAAATTATTTAGCACTATAGATTTTATCTAAATAACTGCAAACATACAATACTACAATACTTGCTTATGGTGTATTAGAAATGAATTTATCTTAATGATAGCAAACTAAGGGCTAAGAAAAAATGTTCTTATTGTTTGTATAATACTTAATTGAACTTACTCCTTATCAAGAAAATGAACCATAATAGTCAACACTCTCATAACTTTTACTGTACTTCAAACACGTTCAATGAACTCTGGCCATATTATATTAGTCTTCTCAATCAAATAGGCTAAATTCTATTATTACCTCCAATTTTCATATAAGGACAGTGAGGCATAGAGAATCTAAGTAAACTATCCAATGTTGTCCAACAAAAAAAAATAATCAGAGATTCAAACTGAGGCTGAATGTCATCAAGTCCAGATTTCTGACTTCTATCCTATGATCCTCTCAATGGCTTTGTAATTCTCATGCATTTCTATAAAAACATGCTACAACTCATTGCTTTCCAAACATTTTTCACATCATAGCACATACATAAAATGACCAGATTTGGATAACAAACTTAAATAAAAGTACAAAGTTGCTATGGCCAGAAGTACCATCCTGTGGCATTTCTCTGCCTGCTGAGGTTGAAGGGATTGATAGCTCAGCATATACTATGCCATTCAAGGCATACAAATGCACTGTAGCACAACAGTTGAGAAGCTCTAATATAATTCTCTGTAACGAGCTACTACAAATACAGTTTTCTAAGACAGAGACAGATTCTGAAGTATGCTATTTAAATTACTACAAGTTTTAGAAGCTCGGAAATAAAAAAGCAACACAAAACCATGAACAGTATGGGTTCCCATGTATATAAGATCAGTTAGGTTGTATGTTAGTTATTATATCATCTAAAGCAAGCCACACACATTTATTAATGCCCTAAAAGTGGGCACATATTCACAAATACACACTAAGTGCAAAATAGACTTATTTCCATTAATACTTAACTGGGGAATGAAGAATTTTTCTGTGAAATTAAAGACATTTGCCATTGTACAATCTTTTGCACTATGGACCATAGTGATCAATGCAATCCAGTATAATTTGCAGCATTGCAGATGTACTTCAGATGGCAGAGAAAGATCGTACGTGCATACCTCCTGTTGTTGTTGTTGTTGTTGTTGTTGTTGTTAGGTGCCATCGAGTCGGTATCCAACTCATAGCAACCCTCATAGGGTTTTCAATGGCTGACTGTTCCGGGATTACCTTGGGAGTGGATTGCCAGGTCCTTCTCCCATTTTTGCGGTGCTAGGAATTGAACTTGGGACCTCAGAGACTGCAGCACAGTTCTCTACCAACTGAGCTAAATCCCAGCCCATACCTCCTATAAATTATTAATTTAATTAGCCTATGATACCAAATGAAGCACTTGTAACTGCCATTGCAGAACAGGCAGCTGTAGCATATCTTAGAGTGATTTTTCTGTCTCCCATACTGAACTTCAAAGGAGGCCTTTTGTCTTTAGGGTCTTTCCAATATTAAGAAAGAAGCAAAATATTGTCATATTAGTGTCCCTTTTATATTCATCTTTCATCATAAATCCAGAAAAATCTTACTCCAATAATCTATGTACTTCTTTGAAGGGACTATTTACAAATGTCCTGGTTAGCCATTCAATTTTGGCATAAATGAGGAGAATTTCTCATCTACAAGAACAAACTATTGTCAAGTGCTCAGATCTCCATGAATAAAAATCAGTATCTCTAATGTTCTAGAAATTTCATCTCCCAAAATTGCTATAGCACTCACATTTCTTTTTTCTTTGACTTCAATAAATGCAATTATATATCCATCCTACTTAGACAAGTTAATTTAGCCTTTTATTGAGATGTATCCAACATTATATGATATTTTTATTCTCTCCTTTTTGTATTTAATGTGTTTGAGCTTCTATAAAATAGGACACACTTGTTCTTGTTGTTGTTAGGTGCCATCGAGTCAGTATCCGACTCATAGCGACCCTACTTACAACAGTTGAAACACTATTGTCAGTGCTTCTCTGCTGTTCATCGGGTTTTCAATAGCAGATTGATTTTTGGGAGGGGGTTGCCAGGTCCTTCTCCCAAGCCTACAACATCTGGTGTTCCCAGGTGGTCTCCCATCCAAGTACTAACCAGGCCCAACCCTGCTTAGCTTCCAAGATCTGATGGGATTGGATGCCACAGGGCTACGGCTGCAGGCAATAGGACACACTAATATACTGTAAATGCAAAGAGAAATAAGACATGGTCCAATTTTGAAGGATCTTGCAGTACAGTGGAGAGAGACATGAAAAATGCACACATAAACAATGTGTAGGTGCAGGGGGAAAAAAATGCTGGATGTGGCAAAGGTTGTGTGGTATTGTGGGCACAGGAAGTATGCTAATTTCCACTGTTTAGTTATACATGGTGGGCTGGGATTTAGCTCAGTTGGTAGAGTGCTGCGCTGTAGTCTCTGAGGTCCCAAGTTCAATTCCCAGCACCACAAAAATGGGAGAAGGACCTGGCAATCCACTCTCAAGGCAATCCCAAAACAGTCAGCTGTTGAAAACCCTATGAGGGTCGCTATGAGTCCAATACGAACTCGATGGCACCTAACAACAACAACAACAAGTTACACATGGTAAGGAAATGTCACAAAAGAAAGGACAGGTAAACTCAGCTCCTGATGTAAGAGTAAGGGATTTTCAAGCCAGCGTGAATGGGGAAGTCAGAAGGGTCAGTGTATAGAAATGAATAGTGCTATGAAAAGAAACATGTGTTCAGGAAATAATCCACAGTTCATCGGAGATAGAACATAGGATGTGCATTTGAAGTAATGGAGTGAGTCTGAGAGACACACTCTCAGAATGTGAGACAGGGACCACTGAGGTAGCAAGAATTTGATATATCTGTCCCTACCTGCACATAGGGTTTGTTTTTGTTCAACAGGGTATTTTTATCATTTAAAAATTATCAGGAAATAGCCTTCCTTCCTCCCTTCTTTATGGACTTACCTCTTTAATATCATAAGTACTAATTTCTCAAGTAAATCAACTATTAATCTTGTATGATTATACTATCTAAGTAACAGGATTCTTCTATCCATCTGAGGTTTCCAGCTCAGTACTGAACTACCTAAATCACTCTAATGTTTCCCAGGAACTGTATAGTCTTGCTATACTTGCAGCCAGTATTATGGGCTTGCTGGCTCTCCCTCAGAGACCAGGGACTCTATCATTGTGTAGAATCAGTTTTAGTATAGCAACAGTATATTGGATAAACTCACGGGTAGAAAAAGCTCTGAAATACATACAATAGAAATAAAGGGTTTTAAAATCCTTGTTGTTGTTCTTAGGTGCCATTAAGATGAGTCTGACTCATAGTGATCCTCATAGGGTTTTCAATGGCTGACTGTTTCAGGATTGCCTTGGGAGCGGGTTGTCATGACCTTCTCCCATTTTGCGGTGCTGGGAATCAAACTCAGGACCTCAGAGACTGCAGAGCAGCGCTCTACCAACTGAGCTAAATCCCAACCCTTTTGAAATCCTAGGTATACTATAATTCCCTAAACTGATTCTGAACTTTCAGCTTCAAAACGATTCTTAACCTATTCCGCCATCTTTATAAGCTACTGTGGATGTTCTCTTTGCAATCATAAGAAGCTATACTTCCCAAATTGGTTAAAGCTATTTTCTGTGTCTCCTTTTTTATGAATGTAAGTCTGCATAAACTTTTAAAAATTCTAAGCCAATAATTTGTCATAATAGTACTCTTATTCAGACTCTCCTCCTTTAAAAGAAAGAAAAATAAAATTGCATGGATTCATTAAAGCTATTCAGTACACTATAATTACAGAATTACACATGAGAGCTTCCTTCCAACAGCTGCAAATCTTTAAAAGTAATACACACACATACAAACACTCCATTTCATATGTACATATGTGCACACACATGCATTCCTTGCTTATTAACATCTCTTTCAGAAATGCTTTTAAAGCCAGTGAGAGAAGGGCCTGGCAATCCACTCCCAAGGCAATCCCAAATCACTCAGCCATTGAAAACCCTATAAGGGTTGCTATGAGTTGGATACCGACTCGACAGCACCTAACAACAACAACAACAAATCAAGTAGAAGCAGGGAGTGTTATTTAAAATAATGACATGAACAAAGATGTCTTTCCATCACCCTCACAGATGTCTATGGAAATAAAATATGGGAAAACTTCTACAAATCTGGAAACCAGAAAAGGTGCTATCAAAAGTCAGAAGATTTGTTGAATTTATTCAAGATGGACTTCTAACAATAATGGAATAAAAGAGGCTCAGAGACTTGCAAAAACTCAGTTTGTCAAGGAAATGAATGTTGGAGAATTTTTAAATATCTCATATAGTTCCATTCACAAAAGATTGGGATGCAGAGAGAGAAAGAGGTCAGGGAAAACCAGCTGGCCGTGTCAAGTAGAGTCTTTGAGTTTATAAAGCTTTTTATTCTAGAGTCACCAGTTGCAGGAAAAGATATCAAGTGAAGTCTTCCTTGAAGAAGAAATTGCTATCCAGAAAAGAAAAAATTTAATTAATCAAACATCATTGTGGTGTGAGAAGTTACATAAAGCTGATTGTTATCACAATTGGCAGTGGCATTTCTAGCATGTTTAACTAGAGCAGATGATTTTCTAAACTTCCTTCCTCTATATAATAAAATAAAAATAACAATCCTTAATAAGAATATTATTTTACTTTCTCATTTAGTACTTTTAAAACAACATTTGAGGGATGAACTTTATTATAAGAGTAATA
Source organism: Pedetes capensis (assembly GCA_007922755.1). Lineage (NCBI taxonomy): Eukaryota > Metazoa > Chordata > Mammalia > Rodentia > Pedetidae > Pedetes > Pedetes capensis. The sequence continues at coordinate 9,523 of VMDO01009814.1, forward strand.
TGTATAATATAATAAAATAGTTTATGCAGGAACTAAATTTTACACTGAGCTACCAAACAAAAATATTGTATCTTACTATTCCCACTGCTTCACTACTTTAAATTTTAAGCACAAACAAAAACTCCTGGTGATCACAAAGAAAGTCAGACCTGAAATAACTGCAGGTATGATTATTAATTTTAATAATAATTAATGGAATGAAAGAATATGTAGTCCTATAGGATTAGAGACCAAATCTATACCCTTAATGAGAATTATTACTATTATTAGCACATGGTAATAATAAAAGGTAAACTTTAAACTGCACTTATTATTGTTTTAAGTCTCTACAGACAACTTACCCCCTATCACCTGCACTCTGAGCACTGATAAAGGGATTGGGGAGTAGACTAGATTCTTTATAAGGCTATTTTAATGTAGGAGACTATAAACACAAGAAATCAATCCAAAAATAAACAAATAATAATTCAATGAAATACACTAGATGTGGACAAAAGAGTTGGAGAACTCAAAGAGCACAACTTACATTAGGAATCCAGGGGGGAAGGGAGACTTTTTTTTTCTTTTTCTTTCTTCTTTTTAAATTTTCTTTGCCACAACACCTTCCTATGTTGCCCAGACTGGTTTTGAACTACTGGGTTCAAGTAATTCTCCCACTTCACCCCTCCCAGTAGCTGGGATTACAGGTATGCACCACCATGTCCTATATAAAATCCATTTTTAAGAAATCATATAATTAATAATGAAATGTTTAAAAAATTAATTTGGAGAAATGCTGGAATATTTATCAGAGGGATTTGGTAGCTATGAGTTATCAATAATGTCTGTGCTTCCTGTTTGGCCATAAAGTGAATAGCTTTCCTCCACCACACAGTCCCACCACCATGATGGCCCCAGGACATAGAACAAAACAACCATGAACTGAACCCTCTAAAACCATGAGCCAATGTAAATCTTCCCTCTCTTACATTGTATCTGTCAGGTATTCTATCATGGCAATGAGAAAAGTGAGTAATACAGAAAATTGGTATCAAAAGTAGAGTCATTGAACCAACTAAACCTGACCATATTGTACTTAAGCCTTTGGAACTGGTTGTAGGAGGAATTTGAAGGAGTTTAGAGAAACAAGATAAAAAGAGCTTAAATGCTGAAAGCATAGTTCAATAGGCAGCTCTGGTGGGAGCTCAGAAGATAAGAATGCCAATCAGAAGGAAGACAGTAAAGCTTTCAGATAGGAGTAAGTACTCCATTGGGGATTTGACTGTTTTTGTTGTTGTTAGGAGCTGTAGAGTTGGATCCAACTCATAGTGACCCTCAGGGTTTTCAATGGCTGACTATTTGGGGATTGTTTGGAGGAGTGAACTACCACATACTTGTCCAATTTGGGGGTGCTAGAGGCCATTAATGTTATGTTCTGACAAGAATAAAACGTTCTACCTTTTTATACATTCTGAAACTCTGTGGAGGGATGAATTTAAAGATGATTGATGAATTAATTTGGTGGAGGAAATTTCAAGACAACATAGCATTCAGGCTACTGCATGGTCATTCCTAACTGCTTTTAACCAGACTTATTGTAAGGATCAGGATTACAAACCAGGACAGAAGCATTTGAAAAACATGCAATCTGGCCAGAAAAGAAACAAGTTGAAAGAGGTGGATAAGGTGTGTGTGGTTGTTAAAGAGACTACCACCAAACAGAAACCAAGAATTTGTACTTAGACAAAGGGAAATTGACCAGGACATATTGACTGCAGGTTCCAGGGTATAAAATAGCAAATTTATTTTAAAGATTTTACCTTGAGAAGAGAGAGCCACTAGGGTACCCTGGTTGAACAGGACCACCAAGGGAAGTGTTTTAAAGTGTTCAGCTATACAGGAACTCAGAGGTCACTGCAGGCATGGTCCAGTGGGGACTGGCTACTTCTAAAGCTGGCTGCAGAACTTCATATTGGTTTTATAGGCATGCAGAATGTAAGAGTTACAGGGTCATAGAGGCTTCCCTGCTATATTTTTAAGAAATGCTTGAATGTCTAGGCAAAACATAGCAGGATTGGATTACCTGTGGGGAACCCCTGAGAAAGCAATGAATGAGGCTCTGAGGATAAAACCTAAGTTTCAACTGAGACTTCAAGGTATTCAAGATGCCAGAAACATGGAATATCTGCTGAGGAAATTTATAGGCAACAAGTGGAGCCAGCCCAAGGAAGAGACCATGTGGGCTACAAATGGCAAAGCTATTTGTATAGCTGCCCATGCCTACTGTTGCTCAAAGCATGACACCACATGCCTTGGATACTATACATGAAGACACAGGATTAAGGTTTGTCTGCCAAGTTTTGGCCTTGCTCTTTTCCCATCCTTCCTTTCTAAGCTCCCATTTGTCCCTTTCAGAATGGGAATGTTGACTCTGTGCCATAGTATGCTTGAAGTATATAACTTTCTTCTTGGCTTTACAGGGGCTCATAGCCAAGAATTTGCCTTGAATCTCTGTAGAGACTGGACTTTTTAAACGAAGTTAAAACTGTCAAAATATTGGTGACTCTAGAAGTTGGACCAAATGCATTTTGCATTATGAGATGGCCATGAGCCTTTGGGGGACAAGGGGATGATGTTATGGCTTGAAAAGGAAAGATCCCCCCAATCTCATGTATATAAACACTTGGTCCCAACCTGGTAGTGGTATTTTGGGAGGTCATGGAACCTTTTGGAGGTAGCACCTGGCCGGAGGAAGTAGGTAACTGGGGGGAAACCCTTGGGAGTATATTACCCATGGCTGCTTTCTGTTGTGCTCTCTGCTTTCTGGGCAGCCATGAAGTGAACAGCTCTTCCTCACTATATGCTTTTGCCACCACTCTACCTTGTCCAAGCATATAAGACCAAGTGATCAGGGATTTAGCCCTCTGAAACTGTGAGCCAAAATAAATCTTTTCTCCCTTAGAAATGTTGTTGTTGTTGTTGTTAGGTGCCATAGAGTCGGTATCTGACTCATAGCGACCCTCATAGGGTTTTCAATGGCTGGCTGTTTAGGGATTGCCTTGGGAGTGGATTGCCAGGTCCTTCTCCCATTTTTGCGGTGCTAGGAATTGAACTCAGGACCTCAGAGACTGCAGCGCAGTGCTCTACCAACTGAGCCAAATCCCAGCCCCTTAGAAATGTAGATAATGAAAAAAGGGGATTTTCTGATATATTCTAGCTATGATTTACATTTCAGAAAACATAAAGGTATGAGGTATTCAACTATTGTCAGACAGAATAGATCACTTTCAAAAGAACAAAATTCAAACTGAATTTAGATAGCTTCCTCCTAATAATATAGAGAAAAAAATAAATCTCTGGACTTTTTGAGAAGAAAAACAATTAAAAATTTAAAGAAGGATTTGATTATCCATCTTTGATTTTGTTCATGTGAAAAACTATAGAAAGACATTTTTAGACATCCAAGTGTTCAAAAAATATAACTTCTCAAGTGCCCTTTCTGAAAATAAAATAATATGATTGTGTTCCAACACACAAAGGGATGACTGGGAATCTAAAGAGAGCAATTATTAAAAGCAGCTGAATTATTAGAAATGGTAAGGGGGAAGAGAGAGAAAAAAAGCAATGGCTAAATTTTCATCTAATATAACTTTTAACTACTACCCTACTCATCACATTGAATATTAAAGATAAAAAATAAGTCCATATATTTTTGAAAGTCAAATGTAACCACTACTTAAAAATACTGTACATATAACTTCCAAATCATGGAAGTGACGAAGGTAGGGTAAGGGTAGAGTAACAAGATTAAAAAGGCATGAAATTATGTTATTGTAATAAGTGCATTTACATCAACAATGATAATTAATGTATGGAAATATAATTTCCTATGCAAAGATAAGGACAAACCAAAAGCACTGGCTCATACTGGTAATGCCAGCAACTTGAGACACTGAGACAGGAGGTTTTCAAGTTTGAGGCCAGAAGCAGCCTGCAAAACCTAGTGAGATCCTGTCTTAAAATAAAAATTTTAAAAAGGTCTGGAGATATAGCTCAGTGATAGATCACTTGCCTAGTGCAAGGCCCTGTGTAATCATGTAATCTAAATGTTGTTGTTAGGTGCCATCAAGTCCAGTCCAACTCATAGATACCTTATGTACAACAGAATTAAATACTTCTTGATTCTGTGTTAGGCACACAATCTTTTTCATGTTAAAGCCCATTGACAATGTGTCAGTCCATGTAGTTGAGGGTTATCCTTTTTTTTCTTTCTTTTTTTTTTTTTTTTTGGTGACTGGTCACTCTCCCAAACATCATGTCCTTCTCGAGGAATTTGTCCTTCCTGACAATATGTCCAAAATACATAAAACACAGTCTAGCCATCCTTGCTTCCAATGACCACTCTGGTTGTACTTCTTTTAGGATGGATCTGTTGGGTTTCATTGACAGTCCATGGTATATTGAACATCCAGCTTGAGCACCATAATTCATAAGCATCAATTCTTCTCCTGTCTCCCTTTCACAACCATATGATGTGACTGAAAATGCCATGGCATGAGTCAGGCACACCTTTGTCTTCAATGTGACATCTTTATTTATCAACCCTTTAAAGAGGGCTTTTGCAATACTTTTTCCTAATGCAATGTATCTTTTGATTTCTTGACTGTTGCTTCCATGGGTGTTGATTGTAGAACCAAGCAAAGCAAAACCTTGGACAACTGCAATCTTTTCTCTATTATGAAGTTGCATACTGACCAAGTTGTAAGGATTTTTGTTCTCTTGTTGAGATGCAATCTATACTGAAAGCTGTGTTCCTTGATCTTCATCAGTAAATGTTTCAAATCTTCTTCACTTTCAGCAGTTAATATGCATAACACAGGATGTTAAGGAGTCTTCCTCCAATCATGATACTGCATTCCTCTTCATAAAGTCCAGCTTCTTGGATTATTTGCTTAGCACAGTGATACAGCCCTGATGCACACCTGTCATGCATTTAAACCAGGCAATGTTTTCTTGTTCTGTTCAAAGAACTGCCTCCTGCTCCACATACAGATTCCTCATGAGGACAATTAAGTGCTCTGGTATTCCCATTGTTCACAATGTCATCTGTAATTTATTATGATCCACACAGTAAAACGCCATTGCATAGTCAATAAAACATAGATAGGTATCTTTCTGGTGTTCTCTGATTTCAGCTAATATCAATCTAACATCAGCAATGATGTTTCTGGTTCCACCAACTCTTCTGAATCCAGCATACATTTCTAGTAGTTCCCTGTCGAGATACTGCTGCAGTTGCTTCTGAATGATCTTTAGCAGAATTTTACATGCATGTGATATTGATATCATTTGATAATTTCCACTTTCAAGTGGGTCTCTGTTTTGGGGAATAGGCACAAATATGGATCTCTTCCAGACAGTTGGGAAGGTAGCTGTTTTCCAAATATATTGGCACAAGCAAGTGAGCACCTTCAGTGTTGCATCTATTTGTTGAAACATCTCAATTGGCATTCCATCAATTCCTGGAGACTTCTGTTTACTCAGTTCATTCAAGCCACCTTCCACTTTGCCTTCAGGAGCATAGGTTGCTGACCACATACAATCTCTTGAAATGGTTCATCATCTACCAAATCTTTTTGGTATAATGACTCTGTATATTCCTTCCATTTTCTTTTAATGTTTCCTGAGTTGTTTAATATTTTCCCTGTAGAGTCCTTCGCTATTCCCACTCAAGGCTTGAATTTTTTTCTTTTTAACTCATAGTGACCCTTAGAGAGTTAGATGAGTTTAGAAATGAAAAGACTTTGAGCCTAGCAATAACTAGATATTTACCACTCCAGAGCATTCATCTTATAAAATGTGGGACAGTATCCTTTGCTGTTCATTCTTATCTTATAGGAGAATATAACCTCACCTATATCTAGATTCTCCCATCTATTTGTCAGTTTGCCCTACTGTGGAGGCTTGTGTGTTACTGTGATGGTGAAAGCCATGCACTAGTATTACAGGTACCAGCAGGGTCACTGATGGTGGACAGGTTTCAGCTGAGCTGCCACACTAAGTCACTAGTAATTATCAGTACATCCTGATTGCATGTTTGATCTATTTCAGATTGCAAAAGCTGAAAAAATCTTCCCTATCTTCATTTGTGGCATTAGTGGTGAATTTGTAAATTTGGATAATAGTTATATTAACTGGTCTTCCTTGTCATTGTTGTTAGGTGCCCTCAAGTTGGCATCGGACTCATAGCAATCCTATATACAACAGGCACTATGACACTATTGTGTTTTTCTGCTATTCATAGGGTTTTCAATGGCTGACCAGGTCCTTCTCCCAAGTCTGCAGCATGTGGTGTTCCTAGGCAGTCTCCCATCCAAGTACTAACCAGCCCTACCCTGCTTAGCTTCTGCAATCAGATGGAATCAGATGCCACAGTGATACAACTCTAGGAGGACTTCCTTGTAGGAGTATGGATATTATTCTACCACTGACAGCATCATATTTCAAGAAAGATTTTGAGATGTCTTTTATGATAATAATACAACTCCATTTCTCTTTAATTTGTCATTCCCAGCATAGTAGACCACATAATTATCTGATTCAAAATGGCCCATGCCAGTCCATTTTAGCTTACTGATGCCTAGAATGTTGATGTTTAAGCACTTTGTTTACTTTTTGACTATTTCTAACTTTCCTAGAATCTTACTATGTATATGCCATGTTCCAATTATTAATAGATATTTACAGTTGTTCCTTCTTATTTTCAGTCATGCCACATCAGCAAATGGAGTTCCTTTGGTCTTTACTTCATTCCTATCATTAAGGTTGACTCTACTATGAGGATGCAACTCTCCCCTAGTTGTCTTTTGAGTGCTACCTGGAAGGGTCTTTTTCTGCCACTATAACTTCTAGTGTTTCTCTGCTATTCATAGGGTTCTTGGTGGTTAATTATTTTGAACGTGGGTTACCAAGTCCATCTCCCTAGTCTGTCTTAGTGTGCAGCTCAGCTGAAACCTGTCCACCATCAGTGACCCTGCTGGTATCTGTAATACTAAGGCATGGCTTTCAGCATCACAGTAACACACAAGCCTCCGCAGTAGGGCAAACTGACAGATAGATGGGAGAATCTAGATATAGGTGAGGTTATATTCTCCTATAAGATAAGAATGAACAGCAAAGGATACTGTCCCACATTTTATAAGATGAATGCTCTGGAGTGGTAAATATCTAGTTATTGCTAGGCTCAAAATCTTTTCCTTTCCAAACTCTAAGTCTAACTCTCTGAGCGTCACTATGAGTTGGATCCAACTGGAAGACACCTAACAACAACAATAACAAAGTTTCTCTTGCATCTAATCTCCAACTTCTCCAGCTCTGGATCCTGTCACTTCCTGGATTTCCTCACCTCCAACTCCCTAGACTGGCAGCATTCTGAGCTGACATCATTACTGAAGATTTGGTGTCATGGACTGTACTATGTCATTTTGTTTTTTATTTCTTCTTCATTTTTAAGCCCCCTGAAAATATCCATGCCTTTCAGATTTCCACAAAGATCTCACTATTTTGCTTGTAGAAAATGCAATAAACCTCACTTTATGAAGCAGGACAGTTTATCTAACTTTTGAACTACAAATAAGCTGCTAGGCTACCATTGCTTTTCCAAAGTCATCTTAATATCCCTATTCAAACAACCCTTATACTTTGGTTTACTTTTTTAGTAACTCAGAAGAATAGACTTTGAAACTTTGCTGTTCATTTTTCCTCTTCTGCAAGCTTTTGTAAATGCAAGAGAGCTAGAGATTTTATTTTTATTTTCTGACAAATATAAACTATGCTACCCCCTATTCCCTTACCCTCCCCCAGTTCCTCAAGATAGATGTTATTTCAATAAATTTGGATTTTAAATTATACTGTTTTCTTCTATTATAAAAATGCTGTTTACATAAGAAGTATCTAAAATGAAATAAGGTAAAAGTTTTAAAATAAAATACTGAGCAAATACTACCAGCGAAATACAAACAAAAAGAGAGTGGTAATAGTAAATATCAGCCTAAATAAAAACAAAGATAAGGAAAAATATCAAACTAAAAATTCATTATTTTATTATGTTCATAGGTACAGTGCTTAATAAACATAAAATAATCATTTCCCTCCATTGTTTCCCATAACAAAATATCAATATAAATGGAGATAAATTGTGAGAAATAAAAGAAATTTGCAGAATACCGTTAAAGGAAAAGCCAATATTTTTCTCGTACATCTCTCTAGGGTTTTGTTTTGTTTTGTGTTAGTTAAAAATTACTTAATAATTACAAAAGAAACCCTATTTTTCTTTATCGGTACTGTGGGATTGAACCCAGGGCCTTGTGCCTGCATGCTTTGCAAGTGCTGGACCATTGAGCTGCGCCCCCAGCTGGTTTTTTTTTTTTTTTTTTTACTTTTTGAGACAGGGTCTCACTAAGACCAGACTGCCTCTGGTCTAGAACTTGGGGATCCTCCTGCCTCCACCTCCCGAGCCACTGGGATTACAGGTATGCACCACCGCACCCAGCAGAAAACCCTATTCTTTTAAGCATTAAGAAAGTACTTACAGGGAAACCCTTATTAAAAATTTAAAAATAGAAACTATTCAATATTATAAAATTATAGTGCCACAAACTTATAAATTGTTATAATTCCAATAGATCCTCACAGGAAATATTTTGTATATATAGATAGATATATGTATATATATGGATAGATGATTTAAAAAACTCAAAAGAATTATAAAAATATTATTAATGAGTGGAATATATAGTGTTTGATATAGAAATACAATGTGGAAGAGCAATAGTTAACATACAGCAGTGTCACAATATGGATTAAATGAAATATAAACCAAAACTCCAAAACCAACTATGTATATAAATACCATTTTCACGCACACATGTGTACATGTTCATATATGTATACACATACATATATATATATGGTTTCATATCAGAACAGAGGATGGAGGGATTATTCAACAGTATCTTAAATGATTCACTATTTTACAAGCCAACGTATATTCTCAATTGAGTACAACATTCAATTTAAATAAGAAAAATGCTAAACCTGGCATGGCTATGTACACCTATAATCCCAGTGACTCAGGAGGTGGGAGTAGGAGGATTGGAAGTTCAAGGCCACAGGCAGCCTGCTGAATTTGCCAAGGTCCCATTTCAAGATAAGAAATGAAAAAGAGGCTGCAGGTGTAGCTCAGTGGTATGTGCAAGGCCTTTTATTCAACCTACCAGTACCGAAAAAAATGAATAAATAAAGAAAGGAAGAAAAGAAAGAAAGAAAAGAAGAAAAGAAAAGAAAAAAGATAATACAGGAAAATGCTAAATACTAGAAGAAAAATGTGAAAGGATATGATTACACTGCTGATTTCAGAAAATATTAAAGGTAAAAATGCATAATATTAAATTTAACAGCTCTGCACAACCCATATGTTTAAAAAAATCTGTAGAATCAGTAGACAAAAGGTCAACTTCATAAAAGTATTTTAACATATATAACAAGCAGGAGATAACAATGCCTTATCATACAGATTTTTATAAATCCACACACATATATACTTCAGTTCAAAAGAGAATAAAAATTATTAAAGGATATAGACCATTAAAGAACACTAAGAAGCTGACTGTAAGAACTAAAATAAAAATAGTCAATACATAACACCAAGAAATTCAGCTCTGCTGCCAGTCAAGCAACATGAATTAAAACAAAACATATAGTAATACTTATGATAATTGCCCAAGATTTTGTTTGCATAGTTTTTGTGTTTTTTCATTGTTGTTTGTTTTATAAGTGTAATAAGTTGTGATGCTGGCATACCTGTTGGAAAACGTCTGCTGTCTTACATTGCTGGTGTAATTGTCACTAGTAATAACTTTCTAGAGTAAAATTTTCCATGTTTTAGAAGTCTTATAATTTTTCCATACAGTTCTGTTCAATAGTTTCATTCTGAAGTACACTTAATCACATATAATAGGTTTTCTGTTTCCTATTTGTATAAGAAAAATATTCATTCATTTATTCATTCATTCATTCTTTGAGGTGGGATCTTATTATGTAGACCAGGCTGGCCTAAAACTAACTACCTAGCCCCCATGCTGCCCTGGAACTTGGAGTCCTCTTGACATTGCCTCCCAAATGGTGAGGTTACAGGTGTGTGCCAAGAAGCCCACAAAGAAATACTTTAAATAACCAAAATCAAGGGTTTCATTAAATAAATAAATGATGACATGATAGGTAAAAGTAAAACAGAAGGATATTGATTAGTGATAAAAAGAAAGAAAATCTATTTGCAGAATAATCTGACTTGTGAAAACAAAAATGAAAAGGTTTAGTAAGGGCAAGGCATTGGAAGTAGGCTTCCTGGAAGGAAAGGAATATATTATGAACATTGTTCAAAGTGGTAAGTTCATGAAGATAATAAAAAGCAGATCCCCTGATGGTTTTTTATTACCCTTAAATTATCCACAGACAGTGAGTCCCTGATAACTAGTATTCTGGGCAGGCCTCCCACCAGCCTAGTTGTGGTTCCGAAAATATATTCCTGTGAGTAATATGTAGGAAGAAAGACTAAAATATTAACAATGGTTATTTCTATGGGATTATGAGAGGTTTCTTTTGAATTCCTTATAGTTTGAACATTTTTGCAATGAGCACATATTTATTTTTAAACGTGAGAAATATCTACTTTAATTTCTAAGAATGTCCGAAGCTATTAAGATCTCAGTTTTGATCATAGAGATAGACAAAAAAAGGAGGGAGGGAGGGAAAGAGAGAATGAGAATTCAGGAAGCCATCCTTTCCTCTTCAAATCCAGAGTTTCACGCAAAACTGGCTTGCTGAACTGTCAGTCCCCTATCAGGTTGAGTAAGCTCTGACCCAGCCTGTTCATTTCTACTCTATCCTGATAGTACTATTACAACACCATCCTAAAATCCAAAATACTGATCTTTGCAAAGTGGATATGACTGACAACAAAAGAGAGGGCTCAGGTAAGATGGAATGTTGCAAAATTGCCAGTGACAGGTTTTCAGCACTTTTATTCCACTATTGACAGGGCTTTTTATACCTGTATCATTGAGAATAGGTGTGGGGCTGATTTGTGTGTGCTGTATGGTCATGCTGCCTTTTTTATTTTTTGTTTTTGAGACAAAAGTAAACTTGAATTCAATGTGCAGTAATTTCTCAAATTAAAAAGATTGCACTATGTCAGATTCTGGGCTGGGATTTAGCTCAGTTGGTAGAGCGCTGCGCTGCAGTCTCTGAGGTCCCGAGTTCAATTCCCAGCAGCGCAAAAATGGGAGAAGGGCCTGGCAATCCACTCCCAAGGCAATCCCAAAACAGTCAGCCATTGAAAACCCAATGAGGGTCGCTATGAGTCGGATACCGAATCGAGGGCACCTAACAACAACAACAACAAGAAAGATAAATCAAGAAAAATGTTCTGAGAAAAAAATCTTTTTTATACTTCAGAATGCATTTTGGTTCTTATATTTTTGTATAAATTATATGGAAGTTCACTTCAAATTAAAGCACTGCAGTGAGAATCAAAACACTTGGGAACTAGTCTTGGATTCACTAAGAAACCTCTATAAGTTATTGGCCCTCTGCTGCCTCTGTTTCCTCTAAGGGAAAACAAAGCATAACATCAGAGACTGAACCTAGGGTCCCTTACAGCATAACAAATCAAAGCATCTCTGAGTCTGTCTTTAAATAGTAAACTCTGTCTGCGAAGAATTGCTGTCTGGAAACTCACAGCCAGTTTTACCTTATAACTCACTCCCAGCTAGAAATAGCTCTGCTCTTGGGCTCATAAGGATCTCAACTCAAAGCAGACATGCACTGTCTCATTGACATTTGTTAAATGTACAGTGTTCAATGTATTTTCTATAGAAATGAAAGCTACATGTGATATTAAAAGAAAAAAGGAGGCAGACCAAATGAAATAAGACTCTGCTGAGAACAAATGAAATAAGCCTCTACTGAAAGAGATGAGCTATTCCACTACTTCATTCCCAGCTGCTGCATCTTTCCATTCACTATGGTTTCTCCACCACTTAAATTCTGGTTGCCATTTCCTTTCTAGCAAGTTTAGTAAGAGTGTCAAAATCCAAGGCTGTAGCTGTAGTAAGGATTTGGGAAGCTGGCTCTTGCCACTTTTGTCAGGGAAGAGGTGCAGTCTGGGGTCCATTGTTACTGTGGCACCAGGGGGCCTATCCAGGAAGTTAACAGCAAACCTCAGTCCATGGTCATATTTATAAAAGAATCTACAAACAGATGCCAAAGGGAACTTAGTAGATAGTTTATTTAGAGTTGAAAGGAACAGAGAGCCAGGGCAGACAGGCTTGGGATGAACATGCTGAGGACTTAGGTCTGTATAAGGAGAAGGGACAGGAGGAGGCAGGCTGGGGAGTTAGGTCCATGTGAGGAGAGGGCAGAAATGGATAGACAGAGAGAAAGAGAAAGTCATGCTTTCTGAGATAGAAATCAGGATGTAGGCAGGGTTAGCAGTGAATATCTATGAACAGTTGCATTTATGCTTCTGAGCTTGAGGTGAGGAATCATGTAGGTCCGCAATGAGGCTGCATGCATTGCTGAAGGGCTTTGTAGAACTGCAGACATCTGCAGGTTGCTCTGAAGATTGCTGTGAACTGCAGATGACTTAACACTACAAATATCTCGATGTTACGGACTGGACTCTCTAGACATTGCTAAAAGCTGTGGACACTACCAACTGTAGGCACTGCATTGAGGGGAAGGACTTCTGGGGTTTTTAAATCCCTGTCTCATTAATCCCTGTCTCATCCCCTCATTTTGATCTTATCTTCAGATATATCATATTTCTTTTACCCTTTGGCTTATATTGACCTTCCTAAGCTGTGAAACAGGTTTTCCTGTTTTTTTGCAGAATGGGTCCTGCCAAAGGCACCTGTAACCTTCATATATATGTAAAGTAAGTTCTGGTTACAGATTAGGCCATTTGTAAAGGTGCAACTTGTTATCCAGGTTATCTATCAAAGAGTATTATCTCCTAGCAACCACACTATTTACAAGGATATTATCTATCAGGGAAGGACTGACCACCCTATTGAATATTAATCACCTTGGCTCAGAGGAAGCTTTCATTGATATTCATGTCCCCCAAAAGGGGCTGGGAAGCAGATGGCTGCAGAGGCCTCTTTATTCCTTTTCTTTCTGCCTAGCATCCTCCATCACTTTGACTGGATTCACAACAAGAGAGACGAGGCCCAGGGCCAACTCTACAAATTATGGGCAGATTTCCAGGCAATTAGTGATTGTGCTTAAGGACTAAAATATCCAAGCAATTTGATTGGAGCCGTTTTCTGTGTGTATGATCCCTCTTGGTTGATTAATGACTGAATCTGCCCTCGTTTATCCTCTTTGAGAATGCAGCTGTGGAGAGAGAACATACAGGCATATGCTGTTTTAGCAAAGTGCTTGTGTCTCCTCAGCTGCTTTTCTCGGTCCCAGCCCTAAAATGACACTACTGATGGGAAGCCTGATGCCTGACTTCCAAAACTATTAGGGAACAAAGTTGAAGGACTCCATTTTAACTCTTATTTTGCTCAATGTCACCCCAAAGTTGGAAACATTCCAAAAGCACACTTCTCAAAAAGGCAACTTTATTTCTAAATAGCTTACCCATTTAAAAGGTACAGTTTTCTTTGGCTGCTATTTCAAAACCTCCTCCCTGGGCTTCGTGCCTGTGGTCACTTGTCTTTGGACCTCTTACAAATGGCCTTCTGACTGAGGTATTTCGGACAGTATCTCCTGAGTCACTATGTAATAAAGTTAGGCTAAATACACAAAATTAGACATTTCAGACTAAAATGAGTGTTTTTAAATGCATATGCCCAACCAGGTGAAGTGCCTCTAAGAGAAGGTCAAATTTAGTTACAGGTGTGATGGAAACTGTGCACACCCTTATTGGGAAGGTCTATCCTATTTAATGAGTAAATTCATTCTTGGACCTGAAAGAGCTTCATTTGTAGTTTGTATTAATGGCTCTTTAAAAGAAGTCACAAAATAACAATTTGCCTGCAAGAACAGACAATCTGTGGGTAGCCTATGGTGAGTAAGAAAATCTTTTTCTCATCCTTCAATTGCTCATTTCATATGTCCTAAGGTTTATTGAATTTGTACAGTTGGATGCTTTTTAATTTTTGAAAAAATTTGAACACTGTGGCCCATCTTGAGATTGCAATATTCAACCTGAGAAATACTTACCTAGAACTCAGAAGCTTGAATTTAAAAAGAAAAATGTAGTTTTGGAACTGAGATGTGTCTGTTCCTCTTGAGAATGTTTTCTCATATGCCAAAGCAGCTTAAAATAGCCATTAAAACCAGAGTTTCCCTTCATGCCTGGTGTGTCATGTGTGCTGCTTCACATGGTATTCTAAATTCGACTTGTGAGTCAATGTGTGATTCTCATATTCCACGAAGGCAAGCCAAAGGGGATTAGTAAAGCAAAACATCCCTTAACCTTTTGTGTGTGTGGGTGTGTGGTAGTGGGGAGATGAACCCAGGGCCTCAGGTATGCTTTTGCAAGTGCCTGACCACTGAGCCATACCTCCAGCCCATTTTTTACTTTATATTTTTGAGACAGGATCTCACTAAGTTATGCATGCAAGCTGCTTCTGGCCTCAAACTTGTGTTCCTCTTGCCTCTGCCTCCCAAGTCACTGGCGTTAAATGTGTGCACTGCTGTGCCCAGCTCATCCCTTAATCTTTTTAGAGGGAAATACCCAGAGTGAATCATTCTTACTATTATTTCCTACTGTTCCACAGGGACAGAAATGGTAAACTTGTAACCCACAAGATGTGTACAAGAGAAAATTTCTGTAGAAATTTCAAAGAAGCTGTAAAATGGAGTGGACAGTACATTTAATATAGGCTAGCTTTTGAAATGCAACAATTGAAAATGAAAAGAGGGTCATTTTGCAAAAATTGTTATCATTTGTGGTTTTCTATCTGCTATGGCTTCCCTTCCAAAGCTTCCTAGCAGCTGACAACTAAAATCAAAAGCTCTAAATGATTCAACTAGTAAGGACAAAAACACAGGTTGGGGAACATGCAAAGGGAGTGATGAGACACATGAAAAATGAACTCTTTCCTTGTTTCTCGAAGCATAGTCCATGTACCAGCAGAATAAGCAACTCCTGGGAAGGTGTTAGTTAAGCAACCTCTTGGTTACTACCCTAGACCGATGAATAAGAAGCTTTGGGGTCAGAGACCAGTAATTAGTGTCTTGACAACCTTTCCAGTGATCATGTTTACACTGAACTTTAAGAACTATTTATCTGTAAGGAAGATCTGAAGTTCTTCCAGTGGATAATAAAGTGCTCCCCAGATCTTAAATGTGCTCACCAAAAGTAACCATGTTGATTCCAGATATAAGCAATACAGAGCAGGACTTGAGTACAGAAATGTAGAAATTATTTTGTCCTTGTTGTCATTGTTAGGTGCCATGGCACTGGGTCTGCCTCACAGTAACCCTATGCACAACAGAATGAAATGCCACCTGACACTTTGCCATGCCCAGCCCTACTGTCAGTGCTTCTCTGCTAATCATAGGGTATTCAATGGCTGATTCTTTCAGAATTGGACTACTAGGACTTTCTCTTAAGCCTACAGTACCCAATATTCCCAGGCCATCTGTCATCCAAGGGCTAACTGAGCTTGACCCTGCTTATTTTCCAAGATCTAAAGATATCAGATGCCAGGGTGGTATAGCTGTAGACTAGAAGTTATTTTATCTCCCTCAAAATTATTCATTTATGGTATTTAGTCAATCTCAATGTCACCACATGTGACATTGAACTGTGGAACAAACACGTTGGCAGATAATAACATACCAGACAATAAAATATATAGTGCTTATTGAACACATTCTATAAGCTATGGGTAATTCTAAGTGTTTTACATTTATTAATTATTTAATCCTCACAACCAATTTATCATTAGTCACTTTACAAATAAGGAAACTAAGACCCAAACAGGGCAATTGGAATAAATATAAACATAGTTCCACAACTGGCAAACTCAATGACCATTTTCATTGGAATGTTATTTTCTCCTCTCTAAGAGATGATAAATTTATGAAAATAAAATAAAATATACATGTAAGAATTCATATATATATATATATATATACACACATACACATATGCATATGTATATATATATATTCATATACATATATATGTATATATATTACATTACTTTTGGAGAAGGACCTGGCAACCCACTCCCAAAAAATAAGCAGCCATTGAAAACCTTATGGATAGCAGAGAAGCACTAACAATACTGTTTCACCTTATTGTTTCACCTGTTGTACATAAGGTCGCTATGATTTGGACTCAGTGGCACCTAACAACAATTATATTACTAAACTAATTGAGTACACCAGTCTAGGCTCAGCCTTGATTAGAAACTTAGACTTTATATATAACCCTCAAGGTTCACTTTCAGGCTGCAAAGGCAGACATGAACTAGAACTCCTGCTCCTCAGGAACTTGTTAGCTATTTCTACCATCAGTGGGTCAGTCTGCAGGAGAAGACACTTCCTCACATCATCTTGGACTTCTGTGGAGGTCTTGCAGATGATGTCTCTAATGCCTCTAATACCTCATTTGCATTCAAAGCCCAGGCTGGTGCCCAGCTCTCCAGTTCACAGTGTATGTGTTCTACTATGTTAATGACTCCAGAAATACCTGCCATCTGAATGTCACTCTGGCAAACCAAGCCCTAGATCAAGTAAACAAAACCAATCCTTCAGAAAACCTTCCAATAAGGGATTCCCAATAGAAGGCACTGCTTATATCTGTGGATGCTGTAACAGGGAAGCCTATAGCCTACCATGCCATTCCTGGATGAGCCTCAAAGTGGCACAAATTGGCTCCCTGAAACTGCAGATATATGACAAAAGAAGCAAATGTCATGATGTGGCCACTGATCTTCTTGGGAAAAGGTGATAACCATAGTATGAAGGGTTGGACTTCTTCTAATCACCTCTGAAGCACTGGAATTTTAGGCATGATCATCGTGGTGTCCCTGACTCTAGTTGCTGTTGTCCATATCACCTCACGCTATGCCTCATGTCTGCCTCCCAATAAAAAAAGAAAAAGAGGGAGAAGTGGGGGTGAGGCTTTACCATAAGACCTGTGAATGGGCACAGAACATTCATTTGCAAATTCTCCAAATTACACAGAAATTCATTTCTGTACTTCTTTCTTTAACCTTTGAAGAAAAAGTCATTTAAATTTAGCAGTTTTCCACATAGAGCCTTATACCTTATGTTTGGTAGCTTATTTTATATTTGGTGTTATACTACTGAATCAGGTAGCAAGCACAAAAATTCATAAAAGTAACAATATAATAGAAAATTAACATGATTCCTTCACAAGTCCCTTAACACTGGTCTCTATGGTCACTTGATAATTATTAAAGATTTATAACATGTATTTCTCTGAGTAACTGTCATCTAAACATCACCAAAACTCTACTTGTTCACTTCTTCCACCTGTAAAGAAGGCTTATACTATACCTGTATGTATCCATTTTTCATAGCAGTACATTTGTATGTCTGTATATAGTTGCACATCATCCCTATTCTGATCAAAGGCTTTCAGTTACGTATTTAGAATAAAAACTAATATTTTTCAGGCTGAAAGACATATTCCAAAATAATAAAATGAAGGGAGTGGTTTTTAAAAAAATAACACAACACAACTTATATGTTGGAGTATCGAATATATGAAGAGTGGAAATGCAGCCTGGCTGGGATTTAATTCTTAAATGATAATAGCCATGGAATGACAGAAAAGCCAACTCCTATAAATGATGGCTACAATCCAACACTGGAGTAGAATGATTTGTTCTAAGCCCTTGTAAATACAGCACTTCTTTGTGGAGAAAGAACTAGTCATGGATGATCTAAACCTCTTGATGAAAAATTCTTATGATTCGAAAGCCCATATAAAAATTTTACAAGTGCAAAGATGACTTCTACCTTCTTTCATGCTTCTAGACACAGGAGAAAAGTAATCCCCACCCGAATACCAAACACATAGCAATTCCTACATTTTTTAGCTTTGGAGTGAGTGCGGGCATGAGCATTAAATAATAAATATATTCATAAGGGGCTTCCAAAAGCAAACCAGTGAGAATCCATAGCTCCATGGATTAGAAAGACTTATTCACACAGAAAATAATCTTTGTCACTTGTAACGATAAAACTGATAAGGTAATCTGTTAATCAAAGTATTTGCTTAAGATAAGCTAGGATTTATTGTATGTCTCTTATAAATAAACTATGAAGGGATTTCAAGAATGGGAAGACCATTTCGTTTTTCTTTTAACAACAACTACTGAGCTACTGGGGCTGGGATTTAGCTCAGTTGGTAGAGTGCCACTCTGCAGTCCCTGAGGTCCTGAGTTCAATTCCCAGCACCGCAAAAGTGGGAGAAGGACCTGGCAATACACTCCCAAGGCAATCCCGAAGCACTCAGCCATTGAAAACCCTATGAGGGTTGCTATGAGTCGGATACCGACTGGACAGCACCTAACAACAACAACTGAGCTACTAGTTGACATAAAGACCTATTCTAAGAGCTCAGGTACTAGGTGATAAATGAAAAAGTCATACATTTCTACCTCATGAGGTGTATACTCTTATAAGGGAAGCAGGTAACAAATAAAATGCACGGTAATTATAAAGGTTTTAAATAAATACAAAGCAAGAAAATGTGCTAAGGAGTTTAGTGAAGAGTATAGCGATTATAGATGACTAAAGGTGGTGCCTTTTCTGATGATGATGAAGGAAGAATGCATAAACCTGTCTGACTGAAGATTCTTCTAGGCAAAGGGAACAGGAGCACAAAGCCTCAATGACAGGAGACTGTTAATGTGGAAAAACAAAACGGAAGCCTAAATGGCTGGAGCAGAGTGAGGAAGAGAGAGAATAAGAAGAGGTGAGGACAGAGAGGCAAAAATGGACAGATTACCTACAACCTTACTGTAGGTCATTGTAAAGACTTTAACTTTTATTCTGAGTGACAGGGGAGCCATTGAAGGTGTTTTAGCAGAAGTGAGAGAGGTTTTGGTTCGGTAGAGAGATGGTTTGAATTTTGACTGACAGATTCAAAGAAACCAGAAGAAAACAGATATACGAATAATTACACCACAAAAGAATAAATGTACTCGTTAGACATTATTACCAAATAAACTGAGTTCTCACTATGTAGGATGGCTTCCGGTTATTTCATAAATATGAGCAGTCAACCTGTTCTGTAATTTAGTTGAGAAAATTGAAACTGGGAGAGTTGAAGCAACTATTCCAATGTTGTTGTTTGTTTGTTGTTAGGTGCCTTTGAGTTGAGTGTGACTCATACCAACTCCATGTACAACAGAACGAAACACTACCTGACACTGTGCCATGCCCTGCACTGTCATGGCATCTCTGATATTCATAGGGTTTTTGATGGCTGATTGTTTAGCGATTGATTTAGAAGTCGGCTGCCAGACCCTTCTCCCAGTTTTTTGGTGCTAGGGATCCAACCCAGGGACTCAAAGTGCACATATCAAGCACTCTATCAATTGAGTCAAATGTCAGCCACAGTTCAATATCACACTGTAACATGTAGCCCTTCAAACCAAATTGATCTGAATTCCAACTATTGGGAGGGGACCCATGTGCTTTCTGGCTTCCTCAGAACTCCAGGGAACACAGTCGAACTCCTACGCTCTGTCAGGTGTTAAAGAAGGATCCACAGAGTAGGTAACAGTTGGACTGGGCCTTGACGAATGAGTAAACTTCCCTGGAAAAGAATGCAGCAGGTTGTTTTAAGCAATGAAAGTGTGATATGTGTAGGAAGGTGTTTTGTGTAGCTGCAGGTTCATAGCCCACAGCAGAGACTTGAGATGAGTCCAGACAGGTGGTTTAAACAGGCTTGGATCCAAAAGAAAGATTTCTTCTTTGCTGAGGTAAGTTTTTCCTATAAATAAGCGTAAGTAACAAGAACTTCACTGAAGTGTTTACTTGTAGACAATGACTATGTGTATAACTGCATAGTTACTCACTGATTTCACCCATAAACAGCAAGCTTTTCTGAAGGCAGGGAACTATCATCCTATTTACCAATTCTTCCCAGCTTCTAACACTGTGCTGGCAGTAAGTGCCCAAGAACTATTTGTTGAATAAAAGTATGAATGCTTACCATGTGTAAGTGTATTTGACATTGCATTACTCAGCTGTCATCACTATAGCAAAAAAAAAAAAAAAAAAAAAAAAAAAAAAAAAAAAAAAAAAAAAAAAAAAAAAAAAAAAAAAAACAAGCAATTTATGGGAGAAGAGGTTTATTTGGAGCTCACAGTTAGAGAATCAGTCCATAATGGCAGCAAGATAGGCCTGATGGTGGTGGTGGCGGGGCCTTTGTTAAATGACCTCATGACATGGCCAGCCAGGGACAGAGAGTGGCCTGGGCCACTTATCCAAAGTAAAAAATTTCCAAAGCCATGCCCCTAGGAAGATACTTCCTCTAAAGTGCTCCCCTCAGGGAGCTACTTCCACAAAGCAATAATCCCAACTTCAAAAATTCCACAACCTCCCAGGAGAGCGCCACCTTCTGAGGATCCAATGTTAAAGCACATGACCTTTGGGGGACACTTTATATTCAAATCCTGACAGATATCATCAGTTTTCAGTAGCAATATCTACTTCTCTTCCCTCTGTTCAAATCCAGAAGTGAGTGTGAATGGTAGCAGAGCAGAAACAGGAGGCTTGTCCCTCCTATGAGGAAATCACAGACTCCTACAGCTCATATGCCCTAAGCTGGTGTCCCAGCTATATTCCCTCAACCTAAATATTGGTGATTCACTAGATACCTGGTTAATATTCTTGGAGCAGAGTTCCCACAGATTCTGTTATCTGTACAGGAAGAACCAACTCAATTAGGAAATGAACAGACTTTGTGAAGTTATCAACCACTGGCAGGGTAAAGTAACAGGGACGCCCCCTTATCCTTGCTTATCTGGAGTGGTAATAATGATGTCACACAGGAGACAGTATTGGGATAAAGTAAGTTCCTGTTCCCATAGGCTTAACATCTGAAAGAAAATAATACACTTCTGGAAAAGGAAGTCGTGCCTGATTAATCTAGAGTGACATGAAAGTCTCAAGTTAGCAGATGCAGCCACTAAAATTCCACTAATTTGTAAAAAGCATCCAGACTTTATAAAGGAGATTTACGATAATCTCCAGCAAAAATTTTTAAGCAAGACTCCATTGGAAGAGATTCTAAATTTTCAGAGTAGAAAGTGATACAGAAATAAGAATCAAAGAATAGGACAAAAACAGGAATTTTCTAAAGGAAAAAGTGTGAAGTGTGGCAGCCTAGGAAAAGTCTTACTGAGTATATTTAGGTGGTTGTTGTTATTGTTAGGTGCCCTGGAGTCAGTGCCCGACTCATAGCAATCCTATGTACTGCAGGTAAACCACTATTATCAGTGCTTCTCTTCTATTCATAGGGTTTTCAATGGCTGATTGTTTTTTGGAAGTGTGTTGCCAGTCCTTTTCCCAAACCTACAGCACCTGATGTTCCCATGTGGTCTCCCATCCCAGTGCTAACTAGGCCTGACACTGCTTAGCTTCTGAGATCTGACAGGATTGGATGCCACAGTGGTATGGCTGCAGGCTGCCATATTTATAGATGATCTAAATTCCAGAACAATAATTATTCATACAAATTGACTTTTCATGTTCCCTGAATCACCTCAAATTTATGTTCAAATGTGAATTTCTATTGAAAAACCAATTAACCCAGTAGTTAAGAATGGCTAGGATTTTGTATTATAAATGCCAGGGTTTTATTCTCAATTTCGCAAATTACAAGCTAGATATTCTTGGAATATTACTTAATCTTTTAGGCCTACCAATTTTCTTGTGATAAAACATGTATAATAATACATCACTCATGGCTTATATAAGATGTTGTTGTAAGGTGCCATCATAGTCACCTTATGATGTACAACAGGTGAAACAGTATTGTCAGTGATTCTCTGCTATTCATAGTTTCCAATGACAGATTGTTTTCTTGTTTTTGTTTTTGTTTTTGTTTTTGCTTTTTGTTTTGTTTTGTTTTGTTTGGGGGGGGGCGAGGAATGGGTTGCTGGGTCCTTCTCCCAAGTCTACAGCAGCTGGTGTTCCCAGGTGATCTGCCATCCAAGTACTAACCAGGCCCAACCCTGCTTAGCTTCTGAGATCTGACAAGATCCAATGCCACAGTAGTACCGCTACAGGCATATAAAATAATATGTCTAAAATATTTAACACATACTTGATGCATTAGATGGCAAATATTATCACTAGAAAATTTTTGTCAAATTCTTAAAGAAGTCCGTTATTCCAAAACAAAAGCAAAACAAAAACAAAAGTGGTTTTTCTTGATCTAAAGTAGTAGTTCTCCAAGTGTGGCTTATGGAATGCTCAGTGTCCAAGAGCATTTCAGAGTATCAGAGAGAGAAAAACTCTGTAATGCTTCTACAATGATATATGGATGCTTTTTTCACTGTGTTGATATTTACACCAATGTTGCTAAGGCTATTTTAGATAAAACTGCTTGTGTCTTAGCATAATCAGGGCATTCACAACAAATTGTACTAGTCCTCATTGTGTTCTTCTACATATATTACCAGTTTTGTTTTGTTATTGTTTTTGTTTTTTAAAAGCTAATTTCCAATTTTACTTAGAGTCCTTGATGAATAAAATGAATTTTACTTACTAAGGCTCCACCCTTGAGAATATATCTTTTTAATAGTCTATATAAATACATAGAAAATAAACTGCTGACACACAGAGAAGGATGATGGTGGTCTACAGGGAAAGCATTTGTGTAACATTTTCTGCTTGAGCAAAATTTTTATTTGAAAGAAGACTGAAAACAAATTATGGTTATACTGACTCTATTATTTGGCATATGCTTTCTCCAAAATGAACAAAGTGAACCTGTCATTTTAGGAAACAATTTATCATATTTGTTGCAAATGATAAAACATGATTTCCATATGAAAAATTGAATTGGAAAATTGAATCCACTGTGAGCCTAAGAACATACCAAAAAATAAAGATATTCCTGATAGGATTGGTTGGGTTATTAATGAATATGATTTTCTTACATTGTAAAGTGAAATATGTCAGCATTTGAAAAAAATCTGAGACTCAGTGAACTGATATTTTATAAGTCACCAGTGCTTGATGTAACAAAATCAATTCGAGATGTTTAAGAGATCGATTCAAAGTGCAAGATGTTGTATGGATTTTAATATAACAGAATAAAATGCTCATTGACACAATTTCAGATTTATACTGCTACTGAACTTTAAGAAATTACCATATGTCAAATTTTGGTGTAATGTCAAGGAAGAATGTCCATAATTATCTGGAAATACTACTAAAGTACTGCTTCCTTTTACTGCTACAAATCCATGTAGAGCCATATTTCTTTTATATATTTCATCTGAAGCAACATATGACCGCAAGTAGAATGCAGAAGTATTGTGAATACCTAGATATCTTCTAATTAAATCAGCCGTTTGATAGTTATGCACAAATTTAAAATAATGCCACTCTTCTTGTCAATTTGCCCTTTTTTATAAAGTAAGGTTATTTTATTATAATATTTTAAAAATACGTAATAGCAATTGTTTTACTTTCATCATGCAATTTGAAACTCCCAGTTTCCATTTCTAACTTGGTAAAAAAACATATCACTCACATAGCAAAAACTCACTAAAGTCATAAATAAGGTTTGAGATTGCTAAGAAAATTTTGTGAACGAGTTTGAGATCTGCTGCTTGAGCATGGAGATTGTAGCATATGTCTCCAGTTAGCAAACTCCATGAAGTTCTTCAAGTAAAATTTTATCCCTGTATATGAAAAAGTAAGAATATGTCCTAAGATGTATTAGGGATTCAAATACCAATTAAGTATTATTACAAATAAGTATAAGAACAAAATCCAAATTATAAGGGAAAATGCTGTGGCTATTAACATTATCCTTGGACAGGAATCAGACTATTTCTGAAGGCATCAATTAAATGTTTGTAATAATAAAGAGATTGATACAATATCTTGCCCTATCATAAGAACTTTAAACATATAGTCTCAATTACCTTTCACCTTAGTCTCTGTATTCTAATATCAATTATTGTATTAGTATTATTATCCATATTTCAATGTTACCGTAAAGGAAGAGTGGATAAGTAAGTCACAAATTAGCCAGAGATGTAGTCAGGATGAAACTCGTGCTTAGTAGTTTTTAAATTCCATATTTCGGCATGTGAATGAAACCACAAAGAACCTGTACTGGTCATTCTGGAATATTTTTGGCAGCTTGTGTATCCTGTCAATGTATCTTGGGTAATATTGTGGTATTTAATGTCTCTAATATCTCAGTGGCAAAAAAAAAGGACACTCGTATCTCATTTATCTATGTCTTTCTTGAGTCAAATATGTCTTTGTTCCATATTTTCTTTAATTCTAGACCCAAACTGTTGGAAATCTGCTAGTTGGAACATTTTCAATCATGTAATGAGAAAAGACAACATAATAAACCACATTCTGCGGGTCAAAGCTTTTATTTAAAATAAGTCTTCTGCTTGTATTTCATTGGCCAAACCTGAGTTCAACGATGTTGTTGTTGTTGTTGTTGTTAGGTGCCGTCAAGTCGGTATCTGACTCATAGCGACCCTCTGTACAACAGGGGAAACACTATTGTCAGTGCTTCTCTGATGTTCATAGGGTTTTCAATGGCAGATTGATTTTTTTGGAGGGGGTTGCCAGGTCCTTCTCCCAAGCCTACAGCTTCTGGTGTTCCCAGGTGGTCTCCCATCCAGGGACTAACCAGGCCCAACCCTGCTTAGCTTCCGAGATCTGACGGGATCGGATGCCACAGGGCTACGGCTGCAGGCCCAACAATGTAGATATATTAATATAATGTGTGACACATTGTAAAGGTTATTCAGAAGAAATGGAAAAACTTAAAGACAAAAACAACTGAAATCATTTCCAGTAGAAATTGTTACAATTAGCACTATATTATTTTCCATTAAAGTAGATCTCAGGACATATGGTTGATATCAGACATATTCTACTGGACATTAAATCAGACAGAAACTAGTTCATTGGGCTTTAAGTTTTTCTGTATAGTATGATGTTCTATAATTAAATTATAATCTCTTTTGTGGAGGGTGGGGAGGAATGCTTTCCTATGTAGCCCATGCTGGCCTAAAACTCCCTATGTAGCCCAGATGGCTTTACACTTGCAATCCTTTGCCTCAGCCTCCAGAGTACTGGGATTACTGGTTACAATTCTTGTGCTAATTAGATCCTGGCATTCTGTTACTGAAGTCCATACTAGAGACAGCTCAAAGTGCTTTTGCTACTCATTTCTCTATCAAAAATCCCATATTTACTGACTTGTGTATTTGGAGGTTAGAACTGAGCTTTAATGGATAAAAAGAGAGCTTGTAATTACTATCATGAATATTAGAAATGAGTCTTAGTTTATTAAATTATAGCTATTCAATGTACATAAATTGGCTAAGATATTTCTGAGATGTACTCTGTGCTTGCTAATTCAAGCATTTGAATATAAATGATTTCTCAATATAACCAGATAGTAAGAGAATTCTGCCTCTAGAATATTGGGTCTGCTATGTGTGATAATTCATACAAATTGACAATTAGAACTTCCCAAAAGACAAAGAGTTTAAAGGAGATATTACATGGAGTCTTAGTCATGTGGTTTGCTGATTAATATTACTTAAGATGCCTGTGGGCAGAATTTGGTTGGATGACATTACTATTTACCTAAACTAACTTAAGTGTCTATGACTAAATTGACAGAGATTAACTTTTGAGAATGTCCTGTTAGATTTCTTAGTGCTTTAAATTTTTCTGAATTACATTTAATTTAACTACTTTTGTGTGCATGTGATTTATATTTTATTTTTAGATATTTTCCCCGACATATCTTACCCAATTGTATGACTAATTCAACTCACACAAAATCAACCTTTGGTGCGACTAATTTGAAAAGAAAACATGAACAAAGGCTAAGCTAATATATACTATCTCTTATAGTTAACCATTTAAAAATTTGGGAAGTCTAGTTATTAATTCAGGAACCATTTAAGGGCAACTTATCAAATTATTGTGGAACCTATAAATGAGGAGGAAAAGTGATTTTTCAAGAGTCAAACACCTTATTGTTGTTGTTGTTAGGTGCTGTTGAGTCGGTATCCGACTCATAGCGACCCTCATAGGGTTTTCAATGGTTAACTGTTTCGGGATTGCCTTGGGGGTGGATTGCCAGGTCTTTACTTAATTTGAAATATGACCCAGAAACTTACTTCAGTGCTTTCTACAATATTCTTAACTTTTGGGTAATAATATTATATGCAATGTGATTTTACTTTCCACTTTGACTTAAGTTATAAAAGCACAGGGAAAAATTTCATGTATGAATTAGTTTTTAGTATCTTTCATAAATCCTTGAGGAAATTCACTGTTTTGTTCATGGAACCTAATTTATGCTATATTTTACAACTGTTTTTGAATCAAGCTTTCTATATCATGTTATTTAGAGTTCCACAGAGAAAAAATGTATTTAAATTACAGCAACAAGTCCATGTAGATTATTGAGTTGCACCTTGGATAATTCTGTGCTGGTTTAAAAATAAATAATTGTCAACATTCATATACTCCTTTTAAAATAAGAGTTCAATTTCATATGATAAGCATCACTAGAATAGTGAGATGTCAACTTCATTGATTTTCCTTATTACATTGCCTAATAAATCAACCATTATTGAAAGAAACTAAGCAAGGCTGAAAGTGGAATACTCATTGCATATGTTTCTGAATTATAAGGGTATGCAAGGAGAATCAGGACTCTTTTACATCAGTGTTTCTTGTGTACTTGTTTGGACTTAGATGACTTGAATATTAATTGTGCATGTACTGTGCCACTTTCTTATTTGCATTTTTGTTTCCCTATTCCCATGCCTTGTCCAGAAAAACTTTATATTACTATTTCTGTCTGTTGCTTTTACCAATGATAAAATTATTTATTAACAGAACAGGTATAGTTTGTGTCTTAGTCTGTCCAGTCGACCACATGAAAATATCATGGACTGGGAAAACAACAAAAATTTATTTTATCACAATCTGGAATACGGGAAGTTCAAGATCAAGAGTCTGGTAAGATGGGTTTCATTCTGAGTCCATTTCTTTTGGCTTATAGTCACCCAGCATCTCAATATGTGTTTATATGACCTCTTTATGTATGAATAATAATTACTTCCTAAAATCCCCATCTATAAATACTATCACACTGTGGTTTAGGTTTCAACACATTCAATGGGGGAGGGCAAAAAACTTTTAGACTTTTATAGTTTGTAACACAACCCACATGTGTATGTTGAATAATTTGATCCACTTAAAGAGAATGCCATACCATATTATAGTTGATGACAGACATGAAACTTTTAAGTAGTTTAGATTTGACTTAAAAAAATTTCATCGTATTGAGTTGAAGAAGTAGACTCTCAAAGGAATACTTTGAAATTGCTGATATTACAAATAAATATAACATCATTTTGTTTCTGGTCACAGAGTATGATGATACTGCCCTGAAAATAAATTTCATCACTGAAAATTATTTAATCTTCAATATTAGAATGGTAATTCTTGACAAAACTATTTATCATTTGATTGTTTCATCTTTAAAACTAAAATTCAAGTTCATAGTTTGCATATTTGTGCAGATTTGTTTAGAAAATGGGCTCTTTTCTGAACTTGTTTCAAAATTGCCAAATGAGTGTGTAATGAAAACACATCTGCTAAACAAAAGAGAAAGACCAAATTTGAGAAAGAAATTAGCAAGGAAACATTAGTTTAAAAAGTTCTTTTATAATTAAACTGCATTGCAAGTGAAGTGGATCTTTTCCCAAACATGCTATTCACGGCATCCATAATCATCAAATTGCAGGCACTTCGGGCAGAGCCAGAAGTAGATCAGCTTCAAGCAGTTAAAAAGAAAGCAAAGATAGGATGGCAGATTAAAGGTGAGGTAGCATTGGTATGATCCTCTAATATCAAATACCCATAAAATAACATGTAAACTTGATTTTAAAAAATACTAACCATTAAGAGGACTCTGTGTGTGTCCTTTTCCCAATATGGTAGAG
This sequence comes from Pedetes capensis, assembly GCA_007922755.1. Classification (NCBI taxonomy): domain Eukaryota; kingdom Metazoa; phylum Chordata; class Mammalia; order Rodentia; family Pedetidae; genus Pedetes; species Pedetes capensis. Next base: position 37,812 of record VMDO01009814.1, read on the forward strand.
GGAGGGAAAGAAAATCTTGAAAAGGTTTTCTTTGATTTAGAGTGTCAGCATTATGATCTATTCAATTGCTACCTTATTGGTAGTGATTTTTCATATATAGAAAAATATGTATAATATAAATAAATATACACATATATCTATCAGTATCCCATCACACTCTTGCAATCCCATTTCCCTTTATTTTTATGCTATCGAACATAGCATATGCTGTATTGCCTTGCTTATATCTTTATTATCTATCTACTCCACTTAAAACATAAGAGGCATAAGAACAAAACCATTATCTTGTCAGTTCTTTGCTATATGCCTAGAATCAGTATCTGGCATGGAATTGACACCTCTAAAAATGTGTTTAATAAATGAACATAAAAATCAATAAAATATATGCCTTTTTTTAGCACACATTATGAACCTTTGTCTCAAATTTTTGGTTTACTTCTGCCTGGATAAAGAAGCTCCTTTTGATCTCATTATTCTATAAAATATCCATATTTCTTAAAAACACTCCACAAATTATTAGGATATCTTTGTAAATAAGGAATTATATCATGTCTTCCCTGAACATTATACTCATTGGAGAAAGAAATTTGCGTCTAGTTTATAAATCTATTTTTGGCTAAGGGTTATTATATATTATGCTTTCTTCATACTGTGTATGAGAATTCAAAGTTTTCTATACATTATCCTAATAAAGGTTAGTGAATGCCTTTTCACAGTAGATTTTTGTCTAAACTTGACTAAACCAACTTTGATAGTATGAATTCCAAGGGGGTGGAGATAGAGATGAGAAAGAGAGAGAGAGAGAGAGAGAGAGAGATTACGTATTAGAGAACCTATAGAATATATTATTCATTTTCCTCCCCATAAAACTTTATAATATGCTGGTATGGTGGCACATGCCTGTAATCCCAATGGCTTGGGAGACAGAGGCAGGAGGATTATAGGATTGAGGTGGGAGGAAGCCTCCATAACTTAGTGAGACTCTGTTTCAAGATAAAAAATTAAAAATTGGCTAGGGGTGCTAGCCCAGTGGTAGAGCACTTGCAAAGTATGTGTGAAGTCCTAGATTCATCCCTGAGTATCACAAAAGAAATTATAATAATTGGGCATTAGAGAATAAATTGATTTGATAATTGAGTTCCTCGTCTTCATCAAGCCCTAACTTGGCCAGGAATTAAAAAAAAAAAAAAAAAAAAAAAAACTTTTCAAAATATAAACTTGATCAGTCATATGACCTCCATACTTTAAATCATTCAGTAACTTCCCATCGATCTTAATGTACAGAACAATACCCTCAACACAACCTAAAATGTTCACCTGGTCTGGCCCTAAATTAACTTCCTGGTCTCATCCATCATTACACTCTCACTTTGTCCATTGCCTTCTTTCCATTTTTGAACCCTCCTTTCTGTTCAGACATCAGGCCTTTGATCATCCTGTTCTGTTTGTTAGGCCCTTCTTTATCTTGCTTCCTCATATTAACCTTCCTCATCCTCCAGATCTGAGCCCCAAGGCCCCTTTCTCTGGAAGCTTCCCCTTCCTTCCTGTAATTCTCACTCCGGGGCAGACGGCCTTAGCCTGGAAAGTTGTTTTCCTTTCTTTCCTTTTCTTCGAGATTACTCCTCTGCATGTGTAATCATAAACTTATCAGTGCTTCCATTTGACTAGTGCCTGTCTCCCCAGCTACTTTGTAGGGGAGCAAGGACACTTATTTTGCTCACCTTTGTTCCTCTAGCTCAAGAACAGTGCCTGGTATTTGAAATAGGAGGATACTAATATATGCTGAATAAATGAAAACAGATAATTTTCAAATTGCTTGATTTATATGCTAGTGGAAGTCAATAATTATTTTAAAATACTTTTTGCTTAATACATCAACAATTAACATATAAAATTATGTTTATGGCCTTTCCTTGTCAGTGTGCACATAGGTGATTAAAGAACAACAAATGCAAAAGGAAAGTCAAACATTGAAAAGTAGCAACATTAGGCTCTTAGCTGTTTTGAATGCCTGGAAGTCCTCATGTTAAGAGATTCATTTGCAAAGAAAGTAGAGTATGAAATGGAGCTCATGAAAGGATCAATACCTTCAAAAAAGTAATTTTACAATAAAATATCGATAGTAATAATAAAATCAACAGAAGGAAAAGCATTAGGAAATGTGAAAAAAGTCACCAAAACCATGACGAACATTTCAAGCATTTCAAGGGAATAAATAGAGTATTTAGTTTTTCCACAGGAAAAATACCATGTTGGCAATGTGATGTGTTTTGTGCCTCACAAGCACAGATGTTATAAGGAATCAGTCAGTAATCAAAGAGTAGCACCATCCATTAACCAACTCAAGAGATGATACTAAGATAAAAAATGAAGTGTCTCTCCAGAAATAGAAAAAAGAAAAGGAATGAAGACCTCAGACATTAATAAAAGTCTGACTTTCCCCTGGAGTTTCTAAGAAAAGTTTTATATTTAAGTGTTCTCACTTGGTTTCTCCCATAGCTTTTTGTGGATTTGAGCCTAGAAAATGCCTCATTAATACTGTCAGTGTAAAGTAAAATCAACATAAGTAATCAGAATATGCAAAGAAAAGAGACTATGTATAGGCTCAGCTTTTTATCTGGTACCTGATATTGGATAGTTACGCAACATTTATGAAATAATATAATCTCTCTTATGAATCTTATTAACTTCCTATATAGAATTTTGTGAAAGACACACAAATGTTAATTATTATGCTTCCTAATACATGTTGGAAAGATAATACACATTCTTCTTTCACTGTGTATGTGGGTTTGTGTGTGAGAGAGAGACAGAGACAGAAAAAGAGAGACACAGAAACAGAGAAAAAGGGAAGGAGAGAACTTAAGGAGAAAGGAGTATTCTAGGCAGTGTTCCAATGTGCTAAGATGACTTTCTCTAGTCTCCCTACCAAATCTCTTCCTCACCTACCCAATCATGCATGGAATTCCTTAAAAGTAGGGCAGAGCATTTCATTCCATAATTAACATTATAATTAACATACACATCACCCCAGGAGAAATGATGCATAGAATTTTAACCAATGTCTTTAAATGACATCAAGGAGACCTTTCTCTGAGAGTAGATTTTGACAGGGTTAAAAATCAGAGGGTAGTATGTGCTTAAGAATGGCGAAGAATAAAAATAGAAAGGCTTAGAGCACACAAAGCACATTTTAGTACTTTACAGCTTCAACTGGAGCTGGCCCTGGGGAGCAGTTTGGAGAGGACAGTAACACAGACTTCAAATGTTAAAGGCAAACACCACCTCCATCCCCCAAAGGAGCACAAATGTAAGAAAGCTCTTTGGGGTAGATCATGGTTTGGAAAACTTACGTACATATGAGGAATAGTGCTCATCCATAAGAAGTACACCTTGGAGAGTCCATATGATAATGATACAGTAAATGGAAGATAATGAAATACCAGTGCTTACGACACCAAGTGATGACATTTCAGGGAAGTTAGTATGAGAATTTTTGTTTGTTTTTGACAATGTTCTATGATAGAGCTTTTGTTTGCATACTTATTTGACAACTATAATGAAAACTATGTATCTTTCAAAAGATATTGATAAAATATAAAGATATGCTGGGCACTTCATATAGCCTTATGCTTAATAGCAGCAGTCCATTGCTAAGGATCACAGTACAGGTGGCAGATGTGATTACTAGGAGCCTATACTGTTTCTGACAGGCTCATTTAGTCTGATTTTGATAAAATAACAACCCAATGACAATGAGTTTCTGTGTTTTGAGGAGCATTCTGGCATATTCTGGCATATTTCTAGCTTGAAAATGAAATAATAGCATCTTCTTCTGTATCAAATGTTAGTTCTATCCTCCACACCCTGCAAGACCAGACTTTCCTTTGTTCAAATAAGTTTTATTTTCTTTCTCCTTTGCTATAATCATTAGGAAAGAATAGGTGAAAAAGAAGTCCAAGAGGCTGCTGAGTCTCTTGGGTCCATGTAATTGGTGTCAGGTTGCCCCAAATTCCAAAGGTCTATGGCAAATACAGAGATAGGTAAAAAGAAGTTAAAAATCAGGCACTTATTGACAGTCTAGAGAGAGCTAGCCACCCAAATACCAGGGACAAGACCTAGCTGAGAACCAGACAGAAGAGGTAGATATTCCAGTCAGAAAATGAGCTATACCTATGACCGTGTAGGTCAGCTCCTCAAAAGCCATTCACCTGAACTGTATTTACTAGACAATTTCCACTCCTACAGGATTTCACAAACATCTTAAAATTGCTGTTGGATTTCTGACAACATCTAGTGCTCAGCAGTCAGCCTTGTCTAACAATTCAAAAAATCTTTTCAAGATTTTGAAATTCAAACTCCAATGAGGAATAATCATCCTAATTATTGTGGTATTGAGAAATTGCTGTTAGACTGCAAAGGGAAAGTAGGAGAGGCCTAGAGAGAAAAGATAATCAGAGCAAAATCCAGAATCTAAACCATAGCACATCACTACAGTGGGGATTTACCTGTTGGTTCTTGGTTTCTCTGTGAACTTCAGAACATTTTTCTGAACCCTCCTGAATGGCTCCCATAGCGACTTGCCTAATGTTAAAGTGTGCTCTTTGGTATTTAACCCTTCTAGCTACATATGGCATATTGACTACCAAAAAAGTTGTTAGGTACCATCAGGTCAGTGTCCCACTCATAGGGACCCTACGTACAACAGGCAAAACACTATTGTCAGTGCTTCTCTGCTATTCATAGGGTTTTCAAGGCTGATTATCTTTTGGGAGTGGGTTGCTGGGTCCTTCTCCCAAGCTTACAGAACCTGGTGTTCCCAGGCAGTCTGCCATCCAAGTACTAACCAGACCTGACCATGCTTAGCTTCCGAGATCTGATGGGATTGAACACCACGATAGTATGGCTGCGGGCACCAAAACAATTAAGTATAGAATTGTAGATTTAAGTTGTTGCTGTTACGTGCCATGGAGTCATGTCCAACTCATACGACCCTCATCTGATTTTCAAGGGCTGACTGTTTCAGGATTGCCTCGGGAGTGGATTGCCACATCCTTCTCCCATTTTTGCAATCCTGGGAATCGAACCCAGGACCTCAGAGACTGCACAGCTGTGCTGTACCAACTGAGCTAAATCCCAGCCCCATACATTTAAGAGGGGCCCCCTCTGCTTCTACATAGAGAAATCATTCTTAAAAAATTAGTTAATTATTATCTAAAAATATCTTCTGACAACCATAGTATTGTTTTCCTCATAAAATATTTCATATCTAAAATTAAAAGTTACTAATATATAATACAGGAGCTGGAATTTAGCTTAGTTGGTAGAGTACCATTATGCACTTTTTGAAGCCCTGGGTTCCATCCCCATCATGGCAAAAACAGGATAAGCATCTGGCAAATCACTCCTGAAACAATCTGCCATTGAAAACCCCAAGGATAGCAGAGAAGCACTGACACAATGCCAGGCACAGCACAGTGTCAGGGAGCTCTTTTTGTTGTACACAGGGTCACTATGAGTTGGACTTGACTGGAGGGCACTTAACTTCAAAATATATAATACAAGTTTGTTTGACTACAGTTTAAGATTATTTTTTCTCACCTGTTTTACTATTTTTCATATTACTTTTCTTCTTATACTTATAGAGATAAATATGCATGTCTTCTGTTATGTTTTACATAAAGATAGTGGATTTTACCTTGGTTATGGGGTTAAAATTACTTATGACTACCTATTTGCTTTTGATGTGTAAATTAGGGGCCCAAATTTGAACTCTATAAGCAGTCCTCTTTGTGAAATGTTTGCCTGGGTGGTTTGCAGCATGAAGGGTGGCAATGAGGAAAGTTTTTGAGGTAACAACTCATCCCTATGACTGGTTCTTCTGATTCAGTTTTCACTACAATTTTCTGCTACAACTTTTCTTCTCTTTGAGTGTTCTACTTGAAACTAGGCTTGTGGAAAAAATACTTCTTTTTGGACATGAGTAATGTAGAGAGAGGGGAAAAATACACAGAAGATCTCTTATGGACTACTTGCTGCTTTGCTTCAGGGATATTTTTGAAAGCAGAAATTAAATTTTCATGACCCAAAATGCCTGGCAACCAGGTCTTTGCTGAATCCCACACTGTTCATGTCTCCACAGCCAAGTTAGGGAGGCTTTGGACACTTGGCCTAGGATCAGGGCCATGCTGGTAGTCAGCCTTGCCAGCCAAAGCATACTAGGGAGGTGAGGCTCTTGGGCACCCTTACTCTCTCTCCATAACTCTGCAAGTGAAAACTCTAATAGGATTTCCTGAGAAATGTTAGCCCCTGTCACCAAATATACCCTACAGAGAGCTTGATGTCAGTAATTGCAGATGTCACAGTAATCTTGTGGCTATTTTAACTCTTATCCCCAGTGAGACTGAAAAGAAAATAGAAATTATTAGTTTCTCTAATTCCTGAGATAGTCCTGTTCCTCTTTTATTGTAAAGACCTGACTTCAGGCACCCTTCCAAAATGCCACCTGACTAATTCTCTAACAATCTTACTGTCTTTTATTTATTTCTGTAACTGTTTTTTTTTTTTTGGCAGTAAAGGAGGTTGTAAGCAGGCAACTTGTGTGTAACTAAACTCATTAGCAGCAAGAGCCAGATTAGGTCTCATGAGACTGATACTTAAAGCAGCGGTTCCAAGTGTTGTAAAACTGCTGTGAGGTGGAGATTTGGCAATCTCTGAGTCAATTGGATAATTGCAAACCACCAAACAAAGTCCTCAAGGTCAATCATATTCTAGTTGGGATCTGAATTATTTAATCTGGCTGCCCACAATTATTCAGATTAACTGCCCATCTGTTTAGATTTTTGACATGTAATTGTAAAATATCAAGAAAAGGGAGTACAGAAAATTGTAGATTATAGGGAAGTTAAGAAGTACCACGAGATACTTCCCATTCAGTGCTCTCTAGCAATCTGGAAGAGATGTATCATGTAACATGTAAATACTTCCCTGTGAATGTATTAGACTATAGTGCAATTTGTCACCTCTGTTCTAAGGGGTATTGAACACTTTTTACTTGTGTAGCTTTTGCAATAGTGTAAAATCCATAATGGGAACAGACCTGATGCAGATCTGATTATTTTTAGAGAACAATTTGATTCTTGAGCATTATTTCTCCTGTGAAACAAGAATTTAAATTCATGCTGTTGCTTTATTCTCCTTTGACCCAAAGGAAGTTAGAACAGAGTGAATTTTGAAATAGATAGTGCTTCTGTGCCCATCAGTGCTCAATAATGTATATCTCTAGCCCCTGGACAATTAGCAAGTATTCATACATAATTCCCTTGACCCACAGGGAGAAATAAAAGGGGTAAAGATGAGCATAAAATCCAATTTGAATTCTTACACTTTTCTCTCTTGCCAAAACAGAGAACTGAAAATATATGCTGCACAATTACAGTGTCTCTTCAATTTGAGGAAAGGAAGAGTGAAGCAGTTAGCTAAAAGTCATTCAAGGTCAGAACATACTACTCTTTCTGAGAGTCTGACTTTGTTTCTGACTTGGGCTTATTTTTCTTCCCATATGTTCTGGGTCTCCTGTCTCAGGCTGACATTATAAAATTGTAGCCAATCTCAGAGCATTGGAATCCCTTAATTCTGAGCAGTTTATTCTCCTCGAGATTGATAACCTAGTCTCAGAGCTGCAGCTCTGTTCATTTCTAGTAATGTTGTCCAGATAGACAGCAGTCAATTAAAAAAAAAACTGTTTTTGGTCACCTGTCTTACAGTAGAATGTGTGTGTGTGTGTGTGTGTGTGTGTGTGTGTGTGTGTGTGTGTGTACCTCCCGTGTCTATCAGCTTGTGCTGTGGGAGCTCGTGTGTTGCTGTGATGCTGAAAGCTATGCCACTGATATTTCAGATACCAACAAGGGCACCCATGGTGGACAGGTTTCAGCTGAGCCTGCACACTATGACAGACTGGGGAAAAGTACTTAGTAGTCCACTCCTGAAACAATTAGCCATGGAAAACCCTGTGAACATCAGAGAAGCACTGTCAGATATAATGTCAGAAGATTAGCCCTTCTAGGTTGGAAGACATTCAAGAAATGACTAGGGAAGAATTGCTTCTTCAAAGTAGAGTTGACCTTAATGAAGGGAACGGAGTAAAGCCCCTGGGAGCTCCTTTTGCTAATGTAGCATGACTCAAAATGAAAAGAAACATCATTTTTGCAACAATGGACCTAAACATGAAAAGGTTGTGTGCATGGCACAGTGTTGGGTAGTGTTTTGTTCTGTTGTACATAAGGTTTCTATGAGTTAGATTCAAATCAATAGTGTGCCTAACAACAAGAACAAGTGTGTGTGTGTGTGTGTGTGTGTGTGTGTGTGTGTAAAAAGTGCTGCATTGAGTACGGAGACACGAGTGTCTCTGTGGTATGATGACTTGTCTCCCTTTGAGTATATTCCCAGGAGTGGTATAGCTGGATCATATGGCAGTTCTATTTTTCGTTTTCTAAGGTATCTCCATATTGATTTCCAAAGTGGTTGAAACAATTTACAGTCCCACCAACAGTGTAAGAGCATTCTTTTTTCTCCACAATATCACCAGCATTTGTTATTATTTGTATTGTTGATCTTAGCCATTCTTATTGGAGTTAGGTAGAATCTCACAATTGTTTGATTTTCATTTCTCTAGTGGCTAGGGATATTGAGCACTTTTTCATGTGATTCATAGCCTTACACACTTCTTCATTTCAGAACTGTCTGTTCAGTTCCTTTGCACACTTGTACTGGATAATTTGTTGTCTTGGGATTTGCTTTCTTGGGTGCTTTGTAAATTCTAGAAATTAGTCTTCTGTCAGATGTGTAGGATGTGAAGATTTTATGCCATGCAGTGGGCTCTCCCTTAACTCTGTTAATTATTTCCTTTGGTGTGTAGAAGCTTTTTAATTTGTAATCCCATTTGTCTATTCTTGGTGTGATTTCCTGAGCTATTGGAGTCTTATTAAGGAAATGCTTTCCTATGCCTATGTGTTGCAGCATGTTGCCTATCTTGTCTTCCAGCAATTTTAAGGTTTCTAGTCTTATTTTGAGGTCTTTTATTCATTTTGACTTAACTCTCATGCAAATTGAAAAGTGCAGGTCTGTTTTTATTTTTCTGCAGGTGAAAATCCAGGTTTCCCAGTACCATTTGTTGAAGAAGCTATCTTTTCTCCAACTCTTATGCTTAGCTCCTTTGTCAAAGATCAGGTGGCTATAGATGCTCAGGTGTTTCTCTGGGTCTTCAGTTCTGTCCCACTGGTCATCAGGCCTATTTTTGTGCCAGCAAAATGAATGGAACTGGAGAACATTATCTTAAGTGAATGAACACAAGCTCAAAAAGTGAAATACCATATGTTCTCACTCACATGTGGGAGCTGAATCTTACTTAAAGGAAGAAAAAAATCCTATACATAAGTTGATATATAAAAATGTACAATTAAACTTAGCAAAGAAAGGAAAATGTAAAGAGTAGAAGAAAGGAGGGAAGGGACTAGCAAAAGCAAAAATTGTTGAAGGTGGGATAGGGAGGGGAGTCAATATAGAGGAATAAAGGGGGAGAGGATAATCTCAATGTAATCAATGAAACTTCATGATTACATGGAAAAAATAGGGAAATATAATCCAAATACACATTTGAGTTTTATTACATATTAGCCATAAGGCTCCATAAACCTTGGGGGTTGATGAAAGTGTAGCCAGAAGTGATGTTATGGTTGCATAATGAAAAAAGCCAATGCTGTATTACTTTGTACCCCACCATCAATTACTAATGAAGGGAGAAATAAATAACAATAAATTTTTAGAGAAGGAACAAGACAAGGAAAAGGTTTTAGGCTTCTGAGGCAGCAAACTGTGGGAAGATAAATATATGAGGGAAACAAATGTAGTAAGATTTGTTTGTGAAGGTCCATCTTGGCACCAACTTTCCACTTTCTTCATGAATGTATCACTTCCATTGGAGAGAAGTTTTATGACAGTTCTCATTTCTCAGAAGCTTCTGCTGTTGGTCAGATAAAGAAAGTTCCCAGCAGCCTTCTCTCAGCACTTGTCTTCAACTTAAAATAATCTTCATGCCTAAGTGGCATATTTTGGATGACATGTTTTGATCCCTTATAAGTCCTGGAAGAGGAATGTGCTTCCTTGCTCAATCAGGCTATTGGCAGAATTCAATTCCTAAAGTTAGAGGACTGAGATCCCATTTCTTTAATGATTGTCAGCTGAGGGTGTGCTCAGCCTCTAGTGGCCACTGGCTTCCCTTGGTTCCATTTTCAAGTGTCCTTTCTCCATCTTCAAGTCAGTGATGATGAGTGCATTCCTTCTCACATTGCATCTTTTTGATGGGCTTCAGCTGGGAAAGGTCTCCTCTTATAAAGTTTCATGTGATCAAATTAGTCTCAGATAATTCAGGATAATCTCTCTATCTCAAGATTAATAATTTTAATCACATTTGGGCAGTGCTTTTGCTACATAACAACAAATTTACAGATTGCAAGGATTAAGATGCAGACATTTTGGTTGTCCTGATCCATTCTACTATAGAAGGGTATGCCAGAATTTGTTAGAAATCAGACCAACCAGCATTAAAATTTCTGGTCAAAGCTTTATTGTGCTGATCTGACAAAAATTTCTACTTTGTAAAATGAACTATAAGAAAAACAATATGCAAATAAAGTAAAGAAAACTTAGAAGAGCCACAGGTAGCCTAGAGATTCAAACATTGAGGGAGCATGTGGAAGGAACTTTGATGAACACTCAGAATGGCATCAACGAATGAGGAAGTACATCATGTCCTTAAAACGAAGTACAAGAGCTAGCTTCTGGGTATTGCAGACATATTGCTACTCCTGCTGGCCCTGACTGTAATAGATGCTAAGTAATACATCATGTAATTTCACATCCAAGTTGCCTTATCTATTTTCTATGATACTGCTGTTTAACATCACCTCTCTTTTATTGTTGTTGTTGTTGTTGTTGTTGTTAGGTGCCGTTGAGTCTAGTCCAACTCATAGTGACCCCATGTACAGCAGATCGAAACACTTCCCGATTCTGTGCCAGGCAAATGATCTTATTTATGTTTAAGCCCATTGTTGCAGACACTGTGTCAATCCATCTGGTGGAGGGTTTTCCTCTTTTGCGTTGACCTGCCACTCTCCCAAACATGATGTCCTTCTCCAGGGATTGATCTCTCCTGACTACATATCTGCAATATGTAAGATGGAGTTTGGCCATTCTTGCTTCCAAGGAGCACTCTGGTTGTACTTCTTCTAGGACAGATTTGTTGGTTCTTTTGCCAGTCCATGGTATATTCAATAGACCTCTCCAGCACCACAATTCAAAAGCATCACTTCTATTTCTGTCTCTCTTGTTCAATGTCCAGCTTTCACAACCATATGATGCCACTGAAAATACCATGGCATGAGTCAGACGCACCTTCGTCTTCAATGTGACATCTTTGCTTTTCAATACTCTAAAGAGACCTTTTGCCACAGCTTTTCCTAGAGCAATGCGTCTTTTGATTTCTTGACTGCTGCTTCCTCTTTTATTAGGCAACATTATTTGAGTAAAACCAGAGCTCAGTCTTCTGGTACTCCAGGAAGGGCTTCTGTATAACCAGTCTATACACTGGATTTATTCTCTGCCCTTGTCAACTCAGACCTTGGATTCTACTCTCTTTTCTTAACACCATCCTGGGAGGATGCACCAATCTTGAAGAAGTAGATAGACAACACTTTATTCCCCTATGTCTAGAGTCAAGGTTAAAGTATTGTACTAACTGTTCCATAAAAGTATTCTCTTCTTTTGAGAAACAATGAGTAAGCAGTGTATTTATATTTTTCTTTTTTTGCCTGCCCACCTTCTCAGTATTTTCTGTTAAACCTAAGTTTTTCATTTATAATATTCTTACTATGTTGTTTTTATTTCATGTATCTGTCCTTTTGAGAAAGTATTGTGAATTTGTATTCAATTTTATTAACTGATATAGTTACTTGTATTATACATCTATCAGTAAATGTACAGCTGATCCTTTGTAATATTATTTCCTATCCTTCAGCTCTTACTTTGATAGATATGATATGATATCAATATATATTATAGCATTATGTACCCAAAGTATGAACAATAGAAACATTTTGGAAACCTTTTCTTCTGAAAATAATTTTTAAGGGTTAATATTCTATCACTCCCTATATGAGT